>CAUYRT010080116.1:0-45252 GCA_963574885.1 Lepilemur ruficaudatus | reverse complement strand
TTAATGTGAGTTTGATGACAAGTCAACCAATAAATATAGCTCATAATGTCCCATAATAAGTGCAGTAAAGAAAAATAAAGCATGGTGTATTGTGTGTGTGTGTGTACGTATTTGTGTGTGTTTCTTCTGCTGAAGAAAACCCAATTAACTGAGGCTTAAATAAATAAGGATTTATTTATTGTGTGTAAGAGAAACTGGTGAGGGGGAGGAAAGCTGGGGTAGATCATCAAAGACTGAAGAAGTTCCTTCCAGCTTCCTGTTCTAGCCTCCTCAGCACATGCCTTTTGTCCTGTTGGTTACAAGATGGCTGCTGCATCTCCATGCAATAGATCAGCATTACAGCAGAAACAAGATAATATTGCAATTCCCAATCCCCATTAAAAAATGTGTTTTCTTCCTTCAGCATTCTCTTGGTCTTCTTTGACACGATGAGCTGTTAAGCAGTCAGAATTAAAAAATATTGTCGAGCTGTGCAACTATTCACATTCCACTTCAAACAGAAACGCAGTGCACTGTTGTCAAAAGCTGATAACAGACCGACGTACTCGACCCCCAGAAACTCTCACCAACCAGCCTCACGTGGTAGTGGCGCCAGTTGGGTGGGGAAGCTAGAACTAAATCATGAGCCCAGCAGCCGTCAATTTAGTCCTTACGGCTTACTAATGTTCTAATTATGCCAGTCAATCTGGGAGGATTATTTAATTGAAATTTATTTTATTCTTTGGTATTTTAAATATGTTACTCTTTAAAATAAAATAAAAATATAAAAGACAAACAAAAATGTATCAATAAAAATAAAAAAAGTTGTTCTGTAAACTTTGGATTCAGTCAAAAGGCCACTTAAGGACCTAGAAGACCACATGGTCTCCACCCCTGACAAATGACTAACCGTGGACCTCTACATTGCTTAGGTATTTTTCAAGGAAAGCATGTCCTTGAATTTCTTGTGTAATTTTTAAAAACCATTTTTACAAAACACAAACAAGGTCTGGAGTCAGACAGATGTGGATTCAGTCCCACAACACCTATTACTAGCTGTGTAAATTGTGCAGTTTTCTTAAACTCTCTGATATTCAGGTTCCTCATCTGTAAACCAGGGATGATATTAATATTGTATGAATTAAATTTAACAAAAGCACTTAGTGTATGAAGCCATCACTGAATTCCTTTTTAAACTTTTTCTCTTCATAAGTTTCCAACTGCAGTCTTTATACTGGCTTCTTTTCATCGAATATGCTTGTTATTTTTCACAGCTTAAAAATTCCATCTTCCCTCAATCCAGCTTACTTCCTTCCATCCTCCTCTGCGAAGCACACTTCTGAAAAGACCTGCCTATTCCCCCTGTGTTTACCTCCTCACTTCTGATTCCATTCTCCCCCTGGGCGACCCGCCCTCCAGCTATCCTCCACTGCAGCATGGGGCCCTTCCTAAGATCCAGTTGACCTCCTTATTGTAAATTCAGTGGCCACTTGTCAGTCTCTTAAACATCCCATTCTTGAAAAGCTCTCTTCTCCTGGCTTCTGCTATCTGTGTCTATGATTTCTCTCCCAATTCTCTGCTTGGTCCTTCCTCGTGGGATCCCTTCTGTTTGGCCCAGTTTTCCTCTGGCTTCTGGTGTAACGTTAAGCACATTGCATTTAGAATATTACCATGGTGTTTTGCAAAAATTGCTAATAAAAACGTCATCTACTATGTCCCTCAACATCCATCTACAGAGGTTCACCCACTGCAAATTTCAGTTGGCACTTGGAGCATTGAAAACTTTGCCTTTCCCAATGCACTACCATGACGTCATGTCACACTCATGTTCCTTCTCTGCTTTAGCCATCAGAAACTCAAAATAATGGTTTCTGCTCAAATCAGACATTTTTCTCTTGCTAGGATTTCTGAGATAATCATTTCCCCAATCTCTCCATCCCTTTACATTCTTACATTTTTAGTATATGTTTTCTTTGTTTTCAATCTTGTTGTAATGGTTTTCTGAGTAAAAAAACCTGCATATTCTGTTATTACCATGCCTGAAAACATTTTGGAAGTAGAGGGAGTAAATGTGTGCCACTTTAAGACTTCAGGGGTGGGTTTTTCCCCTGTATAATAAACAAATTTGCAAATAGGTTTTGATAAATATGCAAAAATCCATTGAAGAGATTTAAGAGATATAATATACAAATGTTATATGTAGCATCACGTAGACAAATGGGAATAAATCAAACTTAAAAATTCTTGTGCATCAAAGGAAGCAATCAATGGAGTGAAAAGGCAACCTATAGAATAGGAGAAAATATTTACAAATCATATAGCTGATAAATAGTTAATATACAGAATATGCTAAAAAAATCCTACAAAATCAAATGAACCAATTAAAAAGTAGGCAAATAACTTCAATAGACATCTCTCCAAAGATGGTATACATATAGCCAGCAAGCATATGAAAAGATGCTCAATATTATGATACTAACCAGAGAAATGAAAATCAAAGCTATGAGATATCACCTTACACCCATTAGGATGGTTACTATCAAAAGAATAATAAACACAAATTATCAAACGTTGGTGAGGAGGTGGAGAAATTGGAACCCTTGCGTATTGTGGGTGGGATTGTAAAATGGCGCAGCTGCTATAGAACAAGGTGGAGGGTCCTCAAAAAATTAAAAATAGAATTACCCTATGACCCAGCAATCCCACTTCTGGGTATATATACAAAGCATTTGAAATCAGTATGTTGAAGATATATTTGCACATCCATATTCATAGCAGCACAATCCTCTATAGTCAGGAGGTGGAAGCAATGTAAGTGCACATTAAGGGATGAATAGAGAAACAAAATGTGGTCTATCCGCACAATGAATATTTTTCAGCCTTAAAAAGGAGGGAAATCTTGTCACATGCTGCAACATGGATGAACCTTGAGGCCATTATGCTAAGTGAAAGAAGCCAATGACAAAAAGACAGTTATTGTATGATTCCACTTACTTGAGGTGTCTAGAGTAGTCAAATGCATAGAGACAGAAAGTAGAAGGGTGGTTACCATGGGCTGGAGGCAGGGGGAAAGGGTGAATTGTTTAATGGGCATAGAGTTTTAGTTTTGCAAGATAGAGAACTTCTGGAAATCTGTTTCCCAACAATGTGAATATACTTAATACCACGGAACTGTACGCTTAAAACTGATTAAGATGGTAAACTTGATGTTATATGTTTTTTTTTTTTAAAAAGAAAAGGTAGAATAGGGAGAAGCAATTTTTTGAATCAAATTATGTATCACAGATGACATTCAAAAGAAGATAAGTTGAATACAAATAAACGTTCTTTGGTGTATTAAAAGCTCCTGTTGCAGAATTAACTTTGACACAAGTTCCTTTGTGAGACAGTTTGTGATTGGAATCATTTTGAAGCAGTAGGTGACGATTTACAAATATTGTAGGAGCACCTACCACGCACCTCTGGTGCCAGTGAAAACAACAGCTGTGGGGCCTTTGACATCCCCAGTAACTTTGAAAGCACCACAGGAGCATGCCACACATTTCAACCTTGGGGATGTTGATATTGCAAGTTGGATCTGTAGGGATATGAGGTGCTTTTAGTTGCAAAATTTTAGGTCCAGCTTAAAATTTTGGTAGGTCTTTGTGGTTTTGAAGATGTGGTATGGCTAAGTATTTTGCTTAAGATAGAATGTTGGGCATTGTATAGCTTAAAGAGGTACCAGTCAGATAAAAGTGACAGATTTTGCTAAGGAAAGACATAGGTGTATGTGGCAAAGAGCAGAGTGGATGACAGAAAATTACTGTCCTCTAAGCCACCCTCACCTCTGGGGTGTAATAAGAAAAACAGCAAATATGCACAGAGACTTACTGTGAACCATCTCCTTTAGCCCACTCTGCAGCCCTAGGAAATAGAAGGGCAAGAGGAACCACCGTGGACAGGCAATTGTTTTTGGTACAAAGGAGCCCGTCCTTTGGATAGCAAGGCTATTTTACATATACAAACACAGGCATGGGTTCATGTATGCACGCTGTAGGTAATTGTGTCGGTATATTATGTAAATGCCAAATTATTACTTTATCGAAGGCCATTTGGTAATTTGTCTTGTAAAGCTTCTTTAGCCTTAGGTACATAATTAGAAGTATGGACAAACAAATTATAATGTATCACGCTAAGAAATACACCAAAACCATTAAAAAGAATGATATAGGTATAGCAAGTCCTCAAATAATGTCGTTTCATTCGAAGTCATTTTGTTATGATGCTGATGGAAAAAAAAAATCAGTTGCCACCTGGGCCACTGTCTGCGTGGAGTCTGCACCAAGGGAGGTCCAGCCACCTGAGACCCTGAATGGAGTAAATAAAGATCTGACTTGTTTTTATTAATCTTTCTTAAATGTATGTACAGCTCACATTTATTTCAGTGTTTAATATCAGAAGTGTTTTGGTCTTTATTTAGAAGTTTGGTGATGCTTTTGTGACCAGAAATATGCCATAGGAACTTAATTCTTGTTGATATAAATTAGCCCATGGTAAAATTAGTTTCCTTAAACCATTTTGCTCAAAGTTGCCATGGGACTTTCCAGTGTCCCATTAAAGACATTAAGTGAGGACTTACTATACTGACATGGGAAAATAGTCAAGGCATACTGTATTTTTTTAAAAGTCACAGAACTTGTTTATAATAATTCTAGTTATATTTTTTAAATTATACAAAAAGGTACATACCAATTGCCATTTCTGATAATGACAGAGAAGTCAACTGGTCACCTGAACCCTCCCTTCAAATAAAATTTATAAAAACTGGATAAAATAAAATAAAAATATTTTAAGACAGTGGATCTGTCTTAAAACTGGGTCTGGGCTGGGCGTGGTGGCTCACGCTTGTAATCCTAGCACTCTGGGAGACAAAGGCGCAAGGATCACTTGAGGTTAGGAGTTAAAGACCAGCCTGAGCAAGAGCAAGACCCTGTCTCTATTAAAAAAAGAAAAATCATCTGGGAGTGGTGGCAGGCACCTGTAGTCCTGGCTACACAGGAGGCTGAGGCAGGAAGATCGCTAGAGCCCAGGAGTTTGAGGCTGCGGTGAGCTATGATGACACCACTGCACTCTAGCCCAGCAGCAGAGCGAGAACTTGTCTCCAAAAAACATACAAACAAACAAAAAACTGGGTCTGTCTGATGCTGCAGGAGAGTTGAGGCTCAAAAAACTGCAATTAGAAGGGATAAAATGAGTTTGTGCCTTTTTGGCCCGAGGGCACTGCCTAATCGCTGTGGCTATGGCTGTAGAATATTGTGGAAGAAAACCACATCTTTATTAGTTAAAGGTGCCAGAGATAAGAGTCAAGGGGAAAAGCAGCTGGAAATTTAAAGAGGCGATCCTGGCAGTGAAAGAACAAAGGAAAAAGTGAAACACAAATTCTGAACATAAGCTCTGCCCACATCCCTGACTAACAGCCAGACTCTGAAGACACAGAGGAGATCCTAGGGCTCCGACACATGAGCCTGCAGAAGGAAACCTCCTCTTGAAAGGCAAAGTTGCATGAGGCCGGATCTATGACTTTGCTGCCTTTTTCTCTTTTTCTCCTCCCTTCCCCTTCCCTCCCCTGTCCTCTCCTCTCTGCTTTTAACCGAGTGCATTCCCCAAGCATACAGCAGCTTGAGATACACAAAGGTGAATGCTGTGGACCTAAAGTGTGAAGAACGGGAGCCTGTAGTCAGCAAAGCAGCTGGAAACCACGGGGCATCCCTAGAAACAAAGAAACCACTGAGAGGGTGAGCCCAGCTACATGCAAAGACTTGGCTGATTGACAAATAATGCAGAAGCCAGGCCAGAAAACAGCAGAGGAAAACCCTGAGAATGGAGCACAATTTCAGCTGCTGCATCTGTAGAAGGAAAGTCTGCAGTCTGAATTCACACCAGTTAACTGTGTAATTGAATAAAAACAAATCATCGCAGAAGAACTTCACAGAATCCAGAGTCACTATGATGTCTTAAATAAAACATCCAATCCCTAAACAAAAACTACTAAACATGCCTAGAAACATAAAAGTGTGCCCATACTAAGGAAATAAAGACAGTCCTTAGAATTTGACTACAAGTGGGCCTGGATGTTAGTTTTTGCAGACAAAGACTACAAACAGCAATTATAAATAGATTTAAAGTTTTAAAGGAAAATATGGTATCAATGAATAATAGAATAGGGTATCTCCACATAGAAATGAAAACTCTAAAAAATAAGATTTCCAGAATTGAAAAGTACAAAAACCAAAATTAAAATTTACTACATGGACTCAATGACACATTGGAAGTTGCAGGAAAAAAATAGATAAGTAGGAATTACCCAAGCCAAAACAAGCAGGAAAAGTACTGAAGAAAAATAAATGGAATTTCAGAGAGATGTATGACAATATCAAGCAGTGTGACATATATGTACTTTGAATCTTAAGAGAAAAGGAAAAAGATAAAGAGGTAGCAAGAAATATTTGAGGAAATAGTGTCCGAAAAATTCCGAAGTTTGGCCAAAAAAAATGAATTCACAGATCCAAAAGCTCGACTATTGCTAAATAGGATGAACTCAAGAAAAACTACTCCTTGATACATCAGAGTCAAAAAGCTAAAAGACAAAGAGAAAGAAAAGCTTGAAAGCAGAGAAAGAAAAAACAGGTTATGTAAAATGAGGTAATAAAAATATTACCAGACTTAACCAATGGAAGTGAGAAGCCTTTGGAGTGCTAAAGGGGAAAAAAAATGTCAATTAAAAATTCTGCTGTTGCAAGTAGACCTACACCACAGTAAATGCAAAAAAAAAAAAATGTTTTTTGAAATATATAGGAAAAATTGAAAAATACCAGAGTGGACATATATGGGTAAATAAAAATTACTATATAGATCTCAATTTCTTTAAAAGACATAAAGCTGTTTAAAGCAAAAATAGCAATGTGTTAATGAGTTAAGACATACAGATGTTATCTATGTGACTCAAAGAGCCCAAAGGTCAGAGGAATGGTAAATGGAAATCTACTGTTGTGAGATTCCTCTATTTTACGTGACATAAGTCAATATTAACTCTAAGTAGACAAGACTATGTTAAATATTGTAATGCATAGATAAATAATAAAAATAAAGCAAAGAGTTATAGCTGTAAAGCCAAGGAAAATAAAAATCGAATACTACAAAATATCTAATTTAAAAATGAAAAAGAAGAAGAAGAAATAGAAAAACAAAAGCATAGATAAGACAAAAAAACAAACAGCAAAATGGCACCCCAGACACACCTACTACACCACTGCAGATTCTTCAAATATTAAATGACTAATAAAAATTATTATAAGCAATTTCATGTCAATAATTTCAACAATTTAGATAAAAATGGCTAAATCGCATGAAAAATACGAGCTGCCAAAGTTCACTGAAGAAGAAATAGGTAATCTAATAGAGAAAATTATTTATATCTGTTAGAGAATATCTATAGTTAATAATTTATAATCACATATAATTATATATATGTTTAAGATGTTATTATAATATGATCTATAGTTAGAGACTTTCTCATAAAGAAAATGCCCAGATGGATTCACTGGTATATTCTACCAAACAATTAAAGAAGCTACAACATCAATTCCATGGTAATTCTTCCAGAAAATCAAACAGGACAGCACACTTTCCAATACATTCTATGATTCCATACATACATTCAAGCATTATCCAGCTACCAAAACCTGCCAAAGACTCTATAAGAAAACTATAGACCCATGTCCCTCATAAACATAGCCCCCAAATTATACTAAAACTTTAGCAAACTGAATCCAACAACTTAGTATAAAAAGTATACTACCTCATGACCAATGGCGGTTTACCCCGGAATGCAAAGTTGATTTAATATTTAAATATCATTCAATGAAACATGCCATTTTAACAGTCTAAAAAAGAAAAACTATATCATCATATCAATAGATACAGAAGAGGCATTTGACAAAATTCACCATCTATTTCTGATAAAAACATGCAGCAAACTAGGAATAGAAAGGAACTTCCTCAGTCTGAAAAAAAAATGCCCGTATGAAAAACTGACACCTGTGCAATACAGTAACGATTGAGTGTTTTTCCCTTAAGATTGGGGACAAGACAAGGATGTTTACAATCACCACTTCTATTCAACATTGTTCTAGGAGAATCTAGCCAGTGCAATAAGTCAAGAAAAATAAACGAAAGGCATTCAGATTGGAAAGGAAGAAGTAAAATTATCTTTTTTGTTTTTTTGAAAAAGGGTCTTGCTCTGTCACTTGGGCTTGATCATCTACACAGAAAATCCACAAGAATCTTACCAGAAAAAATAATCACTAGGACTAATAAATAAATATAGCATGTTTGCAAGCTAGAGAGGTCAATACACACAATCAATTGTATTTCTCTATATTAGCAAGAAACAGTTAGAAATGGAAATTCTAGGAGAAGTGTCATTTATAATACACCAAAAAGTAAGAAACAATTAAGGATAGAGTTGACAAAAGATGTGTGATACTGTACACTGAAAATGGCAAAATATTGCTGAAAGAAATTAAAGAAGACCTAAATAAATGGAGAGAGAAACTGTGTTCATCAATCAAAGGCATCAAATACTGTTAAGATGTGAATTCGTTTAAAATGGATATACGAATCCAATACAATGTCATTCAGAATGTCAGCAGAGTTTTCCGTACACATTGACAAGTTGACTGTAAAACTCATATGGAAATGCAAGGAGCTTAGAATATCCAAAACAGCTCTGTAGAAGAACAAAGTCAATTTCAAGACTTTTTATAAACTGTGGTAAGCAAGACTGGAATAAGCCAGGCAAATACATCAATGAATAAAGTCCAGAAATGGTCCCACACATGCATGGTCAATTGACCTTTGACAAAGTGACTGAGGCAATTAAATGGGAACAGAAAATCTTTTCAACAAATGGTGCTGGAATAACTACAAAAGATTTAGAATGATGATAACAATTATGAAAAAAGACTGAAGTTAGAGAACTTAACACTACACATTCATATTCAGATGATTTTTGTCAGATGTACCAAGCCAATTCAAAGGGGAAAAGAGTCTTTTTAATAAATGGTGCTAGGAGTGTTCCAGCTCTTTTGGAATTTGCCTAGCCAAATATCAGAAATACCAGAAACTCCCTTAAGCAATAATAATAATAATAAATGGTGCTAAAAAATGGACATCTATATTAAAAAATAAACTTCAAACCCTATATCATTCTGTAGAGAAAAATTAATTTGAGCTGTATCATAGCCTTAAATGTAAAAAATCTATAACCATACAGCTTCTAGAAAGATAGGGAAAAAAATCCCAATTTTTAAAATGGACAAAAAAAAAAAAAAAAACTTGGACAGTTCACAAAAGAAGGCATATGAACAGCCAGCAGCTACAAGAAAAGTAGCTGAACTTTTTAGTCATCTGGAAAATGCAGATTAAAACCAAAATGTGTTATAATTCCACACCCACTAGTATGATTTTAAAAAAGACAGACAATAACAAATGTGGGGAGAACCTGGAGCAGTCAAAACTCTTAGACGTTGCTGATGGGAGTGTAAAAAATGGTGCAAGCAATTTGGAGAAATGTTTGGCAGTTTCTTATAAAATTAAACATACATGTCCCCCATGACTCAGCAATTACATTCCTAGGTACTTATCAAGAGAAACGCAAGCACATGTTAACAAAGACTTGTAAAAGAATATTCACAGCATTCTTACTCACAATAGCCAAAAACTGGAAAAACATACATGTCAGTCCACTGGGAGAGTGGATAAACAAAGTAGCGTATACTCACAGAATGAAATACTTCTCCAAAACTTTTTTAAAACTGATAACTGCAAAAATATGTTTGAATCTTACAGCTATTAATCTGATTGAAACAAATAAAAAAGAATACTTATTTGTAGGTTTCAAAATTTGGGGTCCTATGACCTTTGTCATGTTATTATGCTCATGAATATGTTAATTACAGGGCAAAGGGACTTTACAGATGTAATTAAGTTTACTTTAGCATTAAGAGATTATTCAGGATTATCCTGGTAGACCCAATTAATCACAGGAAACCCTTAAAAGCAGTGACTGAAGAGGGAGTTAGTACGTTGTAAAGCTGGAGAAGAAGTCACACTAGCCTGAAGAGGCAGAGTCCGAGGAGAAAGTGTGAGAAGAAAGCAGATTCTGTCTACAGCAGTGGTGGGAAGAGGACTCTTGACTTTGGCCTTGTGAGAGCCTGAGCAGAGAATTCAACCATGGTCTGCTGGATTTCTGACCTATGGAAACTGTAAGATAATAACTGGCTATTGTTTTAAGTTTGGGCAATTGATTATGCAAAAATAGGTAACTAACACATTGTATGATTCCATTTATCTGCATTACTAGAACAGGCAAAACTCCTATGGTGATAAAAGTTAGAAAGTAGTTGCCTCTCAAAGGATAGAACCAACTAAAAGGGACACAAGGGAAATTTCTGAGGTCATATAAATGCTCTGTATGTTGTTTTACATGGTGATTAACTGATTTTATAAAATTGTCAAAAGTCATTAAACACTGTCTCCCCTAAAGAACTCTCTCTCTCTCTCTCTCTCTCTCTCTCTCTCTCTCTCTCTCTCTCTCTCTCCTCTCTCTCTCTCTCTCTCTCAGTGAGACTCACTATTTGCCCACTAGAATGGCTAAAATAAAAAAAAGACTGACAATAAGTATTGGCATGAATGAGGAAAAACCAGAACTTTCATGCACTGCTGATCAGAGTATAAGATGGAAAAAACAGACACACATGTGCTCACCAATAAATTGGTTCTAATTGATCAATACTTACGTGCGCATATAGTAGTAACATTCATCGGGGGGCAGGCAGGTAGTGGAGAGGAGGGGATGGGTAAATTCACACCTAATGGGTGCTGTGCTCACTGTCTAGGGGACGGGCACACTTGTAGCTCTGACTTGGATGGTGTAAAGGCAATTTATGTAACCAAAGTGTTTGTACACCACAATATTCTGAAATTTAAAAATAACAGTATAAGATAGTACAGTTTGGAGAAATGTTTAGCAATTTCTCATGAAGTTCAATATACATTCCCCCATAACTCAGCAATTCCACTTGGAGGAATTCATCTAAGAAAAATGAAAGTTGGGTCCACAAAAAGACTTGTGCAACAATGTTCACAGCAGTCTTGTTCATAACGGCCTAATGGCCAAAACAGAAATAACCTACTATCCACCAATAGGAGAATGGAAAAGCAAATTGTAGAATATCTATACAATGAAATACAACTTAGGAGTTAAAAGGAATATACTCACAGCAACAAGGATGAATCGTAAAAATATTATTTTGAGCAAAATAATCTTTGCACCAAAAAATGCATACTGTTCATTCAATTTATATAAAGTCAATGAATGGTAAAAATTAAAAACCACATGGTGCTAGAAATCAGAAATGGTTGCTTCTGGGTTTGAGGAGTGAGTAATTAATTGGAAAGGAATGAAACTTTCTGGGTGATGGAATTACTCTATATTTTAGTTGTGGTGGCAAAAAATTATTCAGTGATACTTGTTAAATGATGGTAAGAAAGAATTTATTCAGAACCATTGAGATAGGTATTTACAGGAGTAAAGAATTGTCAAAACTCATTAGACTGAATACTTAAGTCTGTGTGTTACAGTGTCTGTAAATCATCTCATTAAAAGAAAGTAGGAGTAGTAGTTCTTTAGACACGATTTACTGTAGTTGGTGCAGTTAATTGTTGAGTACCTAATATGTGCCCAGCCATTGCTAAGCCCTCAAACTAGAAGACTATTTTGTTTTGATATTTTCTGTCTCATTATCTTAACAGATGTGCTTGAAATCAATCATGTTCCCTTTCCTAAAGATAAACTTCATCATTTCAAACAGGTCTTCATTACATTGACAGTGGAAAGTTATGTGTTATAAATACACTAAGAACCTGAAACATTTGTATTTCCAACAACTGTAGCTTATTTGCAGACGAAATGGAAATTGTGTGTCTGAAGAAGGGTTTGATTTAGAATTCTGAATCCACCCAAACTTTATGGGTTTGAAAGCTTTGAGTTAAACTGAAGGAAAATGATGAGATTTGTGTTTCTTTTTCACTTATTTCTCTTCTAGCAGCATTTGTCTACCATGGATCATTTATTCACTGCTTCTGTACTTCCCAATATTATCCAAGATATATTTTAAATATCATATTGTAGTGATTCTAAAGATTTGAAAGCTTGATGGAGAGTAGGGGGATCGTTATAGAAACATAAAGCTTGTTTTAAAATTCCATTTTGCCTTTGCAGAGCATTTTGCTTCAAAATTTAAAGCAGTTTACAGTTCACAAAGGGAGAAATACAAATAAACAATAAACATATGACAGAAGTTAAGATATTCTGTAATAAAAATAAATTAAGAATTAAATACTATGTTTTTGCCTTTCAAATTATCAAAGATTTTTGAAAGTGACATTATCCAGGGTTGGCTGGCTTATAGCATAGGCTGCTAGTGGAAATGCAAACTGGCACAGTTTTTGGAAGAGCAACATGGCCCTATGCATCAATAGCCTTTAAATGCCGGCAGCCCTTTCCGTACAGGGGACCGTAGCTAACAGAAACTCACTCACATCAGAACCACACAAAAGGAGAAGCATCTGTATTGCTTTTGATCCAGAAGTTTCACCTCTGGAAATCTATTTTGAGATAATAAATAGGGATGATAAAAAGATTAACATATATATAGTATATTGGGGCATTAGTTATAATTTTTTAAATGGGAAGTACTCTATATATACAGCCATAAGAAATTGGTTAAGTAAATTATAGTATTTCCATATAGTGGAAACTATATCCCATATGCTCCCATAAAAACCATGTTTTCAAGCAATAAGTAAAGACATTTGGAAATACTCATTGTATAATCTTCAATAAAAATCAGGATACAAAAATTTCATACAGAATGATCTCAATTTTATGTGCATCTATAAGATCATGAGCCCAAGCACATACACACATGATACTAGTTGACGTTAAATAAAAATAGTAAGAAGGCTCTTTCTGAGTGATGAGATTATGGATAATCTATAATTTTTCTTAAAGGTTTCTGTACTTTGTTAAAGAAAAAAAGTATTTGATGATACTTGCACAGTTAGGCAGACTTTATTCAGGAGCATTGCAATAGGAACCACAGCGACGGGGTCTTGCAGTGGGAGAGAGAGATTGGGCTCAACTCCAAATACAGCACCAACAAGTTGGAATTTATAGCCAAGCAGCAGGGTAGGGGTCAGTGGATGGAAAATTACCAGGAGGAAACATCACGGGAAAGGGGGATTCCGGTTAAACTGACCTTCCAAGATTCTTGCTGAAGACAGGCCAGGGGGACCAGATATCACCTGGGTGGGTAGAAGGAGGATGAGGAACCTGATCAGATATTGAAAGTGATCAGATAGCAAGGATGGGGTTCTTGCTAAACTGACTCAGCAGGGCTCTTTGCTAAAACTGGATTTTACAAAGAAGTGCACGCAAGAGCCTAAAAAAAAAGGTTAAGGTGCCTGACTAAAGTTTGGACAAGCAAGAATTTTTGTCAACTTCCCCAATCTTTGTTATAGAACTGAATTTTTTAAGTTTATATTTTAACCTTTATAAGAAATGTATTAACATACTTCAAAGCACATTTTAAAAATCTGGAACCATATGGACTAAAATGGTAAAGTTCTCAGTCTATTTCTCTGTACAGAAAGTGTCCATCCAAACCATTTTCATGTGTAAAAAGGTATATATCCATTTTTTTTAGAAATGACTTCATTGAGGTGTAACCTACATCTGCATTCATTTAAAGTATTCCATGTAATGAGTTTGACAAATGCACACCCTCATTAAACCTCCATTGTAATCCACACAGAACATTCCCATCACCCCCAAAATTTATTTATGCCTCTCAGCAGGCCAACACTTCCTCCACTAACCAGTTTTTTGTTACTATAGATTATTTTTTCTAGAACTTTACATAAATGGAATTATATAGTACATAGTCTTCTGTGTCTAGATTCTTTTACTCATCATTATGGTTGTGAGATTCATCCATGTGGTTGCATAGATAAAAAGTTCCTTTCTTTGTATTGCTGAATACTATTTAATTGTACCAATATAGAGTTGGCTCATGTGATTATGGAGGCTGAGAAGTCTAAGATCTGAAATTGGCAAGCTGGAGACCCAGGGAACCAATGGTGTAAGATCCAATCTGAGAGGGCCAATGTCCCAGCTTGGAGACAGGCAAAGAAAGAGAATTCTTTCCTACTCAGCCTTTTATTCTATTCAGACCTCCAGTGAATTTGATGAGGCCCACCCACCTTGGGGAGGGCAGTCTGCTTTAGTCAGCCTACATTCAAATGTTAATCTCATCCAGAAACACCTTCATAGACACACTCAAAACAATGGTCTACCAGCTATTGGCAACTTATGACCTAGTCATGTTGACACATAAAACTAACCATGACAGAGTGGAACGGTTGGGTCTTGTGGCACGTATATGTTTACCTTTTTAAAAAATGATCAACAAATTGTCCAAAGTGGTTGGAAATTTTACATTCCCACCAGCAGTACATGAGATATTGCCTCCCCATTTTCCCCAACACCTGATATGGTCAGTCTTTCTAGTTTTAGCCATTCTAATAGATGTGGTTTTAATTTGCATTTTCCTGATGACTAGTGATGTTGAGCATCTTTTCATATGTTTGTATATGTTCTTTGATAGAGTATCTGTTCAAATATTTTGCTCAATTTTTAATTGGATTGCTTCTTTTCTTATTACTGAATTTTGAAAATTATTTGTATATTCTGCATACAAGTTCTTGATCAGAATTATGCTTTCAGTGTAGTGTTTTTTGTAGTGTTTTGGGCCTGTTCTTGTGGTTAGAGTAAGAGAGACTGGTTAGAGTAAGTAGACTGACTCCTGCAACTTTCCACATCTTATATAGAAGTGAAATCTTGTCCCCTCATTAGGTTTTGTGCATTGTCTTCAGGTAGAGGTTGTGGACCTGTCACTAAGTTACCTTAAATACGCACATACACACACACGCACACACTCTTTTAAAAATGGCTGAGTAATGCTTCAAAGCCTCTAAGTTCAACATCCATACTAAATGTAAAGGAGTTTAGACTTTCTTTGATCTACCCCCCTTAAGATCTCCCACATTTGTGATGGAATTCACATAATAAGTTTATGCAACACCCATTTGTTACATACCTAGTATGTGCCAAGGACTGTATCAGGACCTTAAGATACAAGAGTCCCCTGGAGCTTACATTCTAGTGGACTTCTAGAAACACTAAAGGTTCATGATTTAGCTGTGAGTGTTCAAACAGTGTGCAAGTTCACCACAGTCTAACATTTGAAATGGCCATTTCGGGAGACAAATTACTAAGGAAAATGTATTTCCTAACTTTGCTGAAATAAACAATGCTTCTGAGTTCTAGACAGATGTGTAGCCAGCAGGGAACTGCCTGACTACATCAGTTTCCAAACTTCTTTCAGCAAAATCAGAGATCACATGGAAAACTAGCTATTCTGGGACCCCATGCATATTTAGGCGTGCCCTGGGGCCGCAGGCTAATGAGGAGATTGCACTCTTCTCTGTGTGTAATTTTTTTCATCTGTGACAGATTTGATGTGGATAATAAAGCTCACTTAATAAGCAATCCAGTATAATTTAACAGAAGTTACTAATGTAAGGTCCAATGAGTATTCATCTTTCATTTAAAGAATACCATGTGTATGACAGAAGAAAACAGGTAAAGCACTAAGAACAGTAACATCCTGAACTACATTATAGCATTCATTTCTTTTGCTTAACCAAGTGAGACTATGAGAAGTGGAAAAAAACACATTTCATGGCAGATATAATTTGGGTTTAATATTATTATAACGGCTTAAATCAAAGGATTGTTCTATTCACCTAACATACCACAAGCCATGCAATCACATTTGCCTGTGTAGTTTCAGCTTATCAAGTTGAATAGGAGTCAGCAAACTTTCTCTAAAGGCCCAGATTGTAGTTTAAGCTTTGCAGACTGTGCAGTCGAACTGCTCAACTCTGCTCTTACAGTGTGAGAGTGGCCATAGACAAGAGATAAACAAATAAGCATGACTGTGTTCCGATAAAACTTTATTTTCAAAAACAGGCAGCAGGCTGGAATTAGCCTGTGAGCCATAGTTTATCCACCCTTAAAAAAAAAAAAAGGGTTGGGAGCATTAGCATTGTAATTAGACTTTCCAAAAGAAATTACAGGTTATGTACAAAATGTGTTGGTCTGGCTACAGACAGAACTGGTAGCTGCCTGTGTGTTTCCTGCTAACTATGACTGTATAATGGAAGTATTTCTAGACCTATTTGATGGAAATTATGAGTGGGCATCATATCAATGCATAATAACCCTGTGTCTAAGGGTAGTTAGGGAGATAGATAGTCTACTGATTAATTCCGTGGGGAGCTCTGAAGCTGGGGTGTCCCTTTAGAGTCACCTTGAGTTGAGGCAATAAGGCCAGGTCTTTCTACTGGCCGCCCCCCTCCAGCCAACAGTCAGCTAATGCTCACAGAGAAGGGGTTTGACTTTGGGCAAAGCCTCTGCCCACAGGGAATTCTCAGTGAGGGCTTCAACTGTCAGCTATTGTAAGCCAGCACCTCCCTACGGGGGAGCAAGTGCCTTGTCCTGAAGATCTGGTGGCCACACCAGCGTCTCTGGAGATCCATGCAGCAATGTAGTTCTAGACAACCATTTAAATGTGTCTAGAAGCACAACCCTTTAAAGGTAAAAGGAACTTTTGAGGCCATGTAGGAAAACTCATCGGTTCCTGGATGACATACAGAAACCCAGAGATGTTAGCCATCTACCCCATATCACACAGCTCTATGTTGGATGTCAAACCTGAATGTAGCTCTTCCCATACCCAGTTCAGTGACTTTTCTGCTGTACCATCCACTTTTCAGAACAGACATTAGGAGAGAAATAGATTTTGTTCTTTTTCATAAAGACATTGAGGCAGTTCTTCAGTTTCTTTATAAAGAAAAATGCATCTTGCTTATGCACATGAGGGTCCTGCAGTTTGAGAAGCCACTGTACGGGAGTACTGCCCAGTGAGGGATCTCAGGGCCGGACACCCAGATGGGCAGGCAATAAGGTGTGGGATAGAGCATTCTGGGCTTAAAGGAGTCTATGAAGGCTCTTGACTTCCTTGACTCTACATTTTCTTATTTATAAAGAGAGGTTGATAATAATAATATTAAAAATAATACCTATTCTATTACTATTCTACCTATCTCCCACGGTTATAGGAAGGATCAAAAGGAGCACTGTATGTAAAAGTACCCGGTAAGAAGAAAACAAATATTCTATAAGAGCACAAAAGACCTCCCATGTGGGTCATCAGGCAGTCTCCATGACTGAGAATCTATTTTGTCTTTTCCAAGAATATGCCACTCCTATTCTAACTGTCAAGACTTCCCTTGCCTGGAATGCCTTCTACCCTCACCCCCATGTTGTGAAACCCTCAGCATCCTCTGAGCACACTTCCTCCGCTAAGATGTCCTTCTTGAGGGCTTTGTTCTGAGTCCCTTCGGTGGAGTCTGTGCACCACTATTGCGCACTGCTTTCTCTGCTCATTGCTTCGGGACTCTTTCTCCCTGGCTAGCCTGTACACCCCTTAAGCCAGAACACTATTTTATATGCCCTCTCCTCCCACAGCACATACCAAAGGCAGCGGGCTCACAGTAGGTAAATGCTTGTCGAGCAGTTTAATAATCCCTGAGCTAGCTGGTATCTGCGCCCAAGAACCAATTGTGCACATTACTTTCTAACTTTGGGTTCAGCCATGTCAAGTTTGTGGCTTGAAATTGGCAGTGCTGGGAGTATTTACACCTCAGAAATAGGCAAATGCTACAAATGTTTTCTCCCCCTGAGATTCAGTTGTTGATGTTTATCAGCCCCCCATGCACTGAGGCAGAGATAACATAGGTCTGCAACAGAGAAGTGAATATAGCTCTTAAAACAGGAGTCGTAGCTGGAAAAGCTCCTCGTGAGAGGGTAGATGTAGCTTTATGAAGGATGCCAACAATCAAATTGGATCTTCACAGTCTAAGTAAATGGGGAAAAGCTGCCAGATCTTTCTACCTTAATTTCAGTGATCTCATATTTTTATAAAGAATATCAAAAAAGTGATAGACATGGAAATGGGGGAGGTGAGGGTGTTTTTATCCTTATTGTTGGGGTATAGAAACAAAAGCTCAGTTTAAAAATTCTTTAAAAATATATTTAAGGGTAAATACAAGGCTTGACAAAACTTTAAAACTATATAATTACTAACGGGGGAAACGTGACTGCAGGGCCTTTGTATTTGAGTCCCACTCAGCATTCATGACATTGAAGATTTTCTCAGCAAAAAGAGATTTTGTCTTGAACAAAGAGGATGCAGAAGCTGATATAATCTCATACGTGGTACAAATGGCAGCGTCAGGAAGCAAGAGATCGTGGGGACCCCTGCAATGATCAGAAAGAGAGTGAATTGGGGTGGGATGACTCACAACCTTTTCTATTAGTTTTTTTAAATTCCATTTCTTAATGTCAAATACTCATTACATAAAAGAGCACAAAATTAGAGATTTCTTTTCTAATTTAAAGAATAGGCTTATGTTCCACTTATATGAATACATAAACTTTAAAACAATCACCTTCAAAATATTTGCCTACAATCTTTTAGCGTCTGTGCTGCCACGTGCAGCCCCCACCCTGCAGCCACATGAGAAGCAGGTGGTGCTCCCTGGGTGGTGGAACATGGCGCCGGGAGGTGATGCCCACTTACTTCCTTGATCTGGCCTATGGTGTTAGAGCCTTAGCTGAAGCCCACAGGACACTTAACGTGCTTTCGGAGAAATTGCTCACTCTATACAAGAAACAGAGTGAAAGAGAAAGGAAATCAAGGAAGGCAGAAGTCGACTTGCAAGAGAAAAGCAAAAAGAGAAAAGAGGAAGTAGAAGGGCCGTGGTTTTGAAACCCAAGACCTGGAAAACTGAAAATGAAAACAGAATAAAGGAATAAAATTTAAAGCTATGAAACAAAGTCATGAGAGAAATAAAATCTTAAATGTGAACAAAATGTATGATTTATAACAAATGACAAAAAGGTGATTCAAGAGCATCCTGAAATCTCTCTGATTGTACCAAAGGGAGACCTGGCGCCTACAGGGCTTCTCATGGTCACTGATGTCTATAAAATAAGGATGGCGGCTGTAAATTTTGAAACAATGAAAAACAACCTAGTAGGAGGAATCCAGGAGCAAGTTTGATCTAACATTGGCCGGTATGAAATCAATGCATTCACTTCATTACAGTGCTCTGCAACGGTCAGCAGACTTTTCAGAATCCACGAGACCGTTAGAATTCCAGCTCTGCTTAGGATTCTCTCACTTTATAGTGTTGGTACCACAGCCTTGCAAATAGTGCTTGTGTAGAGGAATCAGTGATGTTAAAAAAGCAGTCATCTGTAAGAAAAATTCCAGAGAGAGCAGTAAGGTAAAATGATGAAAATGCCAAAGATATGAAAAATAAAGACAATCGTTACGAGACGCAATGGCTCTGAATGTTTGCTTTTATGTGACAGATGTTTTTAACCAAAGCTCAACACTAGCAGTTTGAGTACACTTCTGACTTTAATTTGGGTTCTATCCCCTGTTCATATTGATGTCTACTCACAACATCTGTGAGGGCTCTGTAACCTGAATTTGACAGGGGAAAGTGAACAGACCGCTTTTGGAAGGCTTCCATTAAGTCCACGTAACAGACTGTTAACAAAAATCTTAAATAGCTATTCTAATCATCAACAGCAATCTTACACAAATTAAATTAGACCCAAAGGGTCCGATTAACTTTAAAATGCCTTACAGGCATGTAACATAAATTTACCTTTTTTTTTTTTTCCTTTGGAGTAGAAACGGGCTTGTTCGATGTGAGTCAGAGTCACAGTTTAAAAAAAAAAAAAAACAGTTAGCATGCATGTTAGACCCATAATGACATGGAGACAGGGTTTCATTTTCCTTTTCAGGAAACCACACTTATGGGCATAGAAATTCAGTTAGGCCACAGCCAAGCTCCCTGTTTACATGCAAAGTAGGTGCTTTGAGAGAGGTAGGGTTTTTACAGATGGTACAGCTCCCCTAATCAGCTCAATGAAGTCTTGTAGCTAAAGAAAGGAGACATATATCAACTGGCATTAACATTAAAATGATGCCATCAGCCGAGGTAAAAGTTGAACTAGAATTTCTGCAGTTCAAACTCATCTATCAAAAAAATAGGTTAGATTCATGATTTAAAGTATAATTATACCATGAATCAAGGAGAAAGCCTTTAAAAAAAAATGTCTGCTGCTCTTAGCCAAATCTCTAGAGGTCTGTCCAAATGTATTTCTCGAATTTTCTCTCATCCCAAATTCTGGCCAGCAGGTTCATCAACTGTACATTTGCTGTAATCTCTGAGCCTCACATGTGTCTGATAGATTTTCTTAGGCAACTTCCTTACAGCTGTGTGGAACATGTGATTATAGCCCAGATCAACAGCGGTGAGGGAGAAACCCAATTCACACTAAAGAATAGAAGCTGTTAGAATTATCAGGCTCCACTTTGGAGGGCATGTTTGTTTGAGGAACATGTGTCCTTTTAACTCATACAGGATTATTATTATTATTTTTTTTTTTTTTTGAGACAGAGTCTCACTTTGTTGCCCAGGCTAGAGTGCCGTGGCGTCAGCCTAGCTCACAGAAACCTCAAACTCCTGGGCTCAAGCGATCCTCCTGCCTCAGCCTCCCAAGTAGCTGGGACTACAGGCATGCGCCACCATGCCAGGCTAATTTTTCTATGCATATTTTTAGTTGGCCAATTAATTTCTTTCTATTTATAGTAGAGACGGGGTCTCCCTCTTGCTCAGGCTGGTTTCGAACTCCTGACCTTGAACGATCCTTCCGCCTCGGCCTCCCAGAGTGCTAGGATTACAGGCGTGAGTCACCGCGCCCAGCGTCTTACAGGATTATTGCAGATGATTGTGCTTGTCAACAACCCAGTGCTCTGGTGCCCTCAAGGTAAGTTATTTTCGTTATCTAGAAGATTCTCTCTTTTCCCACAAACTCAGACACTTTTCAAAGTAGTGGAACGTGTTCATTTTTTGCAAAATATTTGTTAATACCTTAAAGAACCAAAGCAGTTTTCAGGAAACCATCTCTTTTCCACGCATCTCAGAGGAAATGGACCCCATTGGCATCACCAGGATTGAAACCTGATTGTTTCAAGCCGATGGTCGTCCCCGTGCACTTAGATTAGGCCAGGGACGGCCACACAATCTGAGATGATATAGGCAGAATAAAAAGAAGGATTTATACTTCATGCTTTAATGTATCCCCATTGCCATTGGTAACCGAATTGCAGCACAAGGAGAACCAGACATAGGGTGAAACTAATGCTGCTCTCCCTTTGGAATCCAGTTACACAGATGAATGTTCTTACTGCTACTCAACTAATTTAAGAGATTTTATGAATAATTTTCACCTCCATGTCTGAATTTTTCCTAGAATTCAACCACCAGTCCACAGGGGCTGGGCCACAAGAGGCTCTAAATAGTGGACAATATAATCAATATTGTTTTCTTTCTCCAGTTCTAGAGAACTGTGATTGACCACAGTGTGTGAGCTCGACTCTCTTAGTGGGTTATTTTCTCAAGAGAAGTCTACCATCACATGAGACTTTTCCTACCCACTGGCACATAGGCGCTGTTATGCCTACAATGTCAGGCTAGGCTCAAGCTGGAACCCCAGCTACATGAATAAATGTAGTTTTATATAAAATTAAAGCTGAAAATTTTTTCTTTTAGTTTATCCTGATTAATGCTCCTCTCTTTGGGTGAAACCTAGGGTGGGAGAGTGAGTTGATGGAGGAAAGCAGTGGACTGGAGCTAGAGACACGACAGCCTGAGGCTCTGGCTCTCAGTTCTGTGCTTGGCCTGCTGCCCTGGTACACCGAGGCTGCAAGCGCAACTCTGACACCCTTTTCTAATGTCACATGAGCATTATGGAAGCGCTATATTGGGGATTTGAAATAAAACTTGTAAGATTTTATAATTAAGAAGTCTGAGTTTTTTATATTTGCCATATTAGCTATTGTTACAGTTGTGGATGTTTTCTGAGAAAAAAGTAGCTTATGATGCTCAGATGCAGTGGAAAATATAAAGAAGAACAAACCACTGGGAAAGGGTTCAAAGCTGCAAGCTAAGGTTTAACATAAGTAGGCTGATTGATAATGACGTTATCCGATTATGCTTTTCTTACATGTGTTCTAAAATCATCAGGTAATCAATTAACTAAAAAAATCCCAATATTTTTATTAAAAAAAGAAGGAGAAAAAGCATGCTGACCTTTTATTTTATACTGAATCCATATGGAATACTTAATTATGCAAATTGCTGCCAAAGAAATCTGCGAAACATGATTTTCAATATGTCCCTGACCTACTCAAGAACACACACTTGCTTCTTTGCCCCTCCATCCTCAAGTCTCAATTCTCTGGCTACTTTTCAAAGCATTCTGTGACCACACACCACCATTTATTCAACCATGGCCCTCCATCGCCTCCCGCGCTCTCTAAAACGTCTGCACTATAGCCAGAAGCCTCCCTTTAATAACATGCTCTGATATTCATGAATATTCCTCCCTCAGCCTTTAGCCACAGTCAGCCCCCGTCTGAAATGCCCTCTCAACTCTTCCGTGACTGCTCAAGTTCAGTCCATCCCACGGGGCTCGTTCTTCCGGAGGGACCCAGCCCGTACTGACTTTCCTTACCGTCAGTAGCGCTATCACGACTGTGCTACCAATTGCTGTGTTACGTTTTTCCCATTATTTCCTATGTGTGGACCTCTTCAGATCTGATTGTAAACATTTTAAGAATAAGCAATGATGTTTTTCTGTCTTGTAGTCATTCTACAGAGCATCTTGCACAGTATGGAATTCGAAAGCTCCTCTACAAATGTTTATTGATTGGTGGGTAGAAATAACTGGAGTACAAGTGAAACAGTTCCCTCTCCTGCGATCCTCCCCTCCCCAGAGCCCGTGTTGCCGATGGGCCTGCGGAGGCACCGTCTTTTCTCACGTTAGAACAGGCTCTGGAAGGCTGAGGACCAGGCTTTCTTGCTCTTTTCCACGGCATTCTTTTTGCCTTCCTGTAGATTCTGAGTAGCTCAGTTAATATCTTTCTACCTAGAGTGGGCAGACAGAATCTCAAACTTTAAAAGGACATTTATGACGTTGATAATCCCTTGTAGCTCTACATAGGATAGGACCGGAGCTGGTAGCAAAGTTCCTGTTCTCAAACTCCCCATGCAGTCTTGAGTGTCTTGCAGAGACATGAAGTTATTTCTAATATCTAATCTAAATCTTTGGCTGTGACTCAAGTCTGTTCCCTTTATCACAACCGTAAGTGAAAACAGGAACTAGGACTTTCTTTGCTGAAAACCGTGTCCACACCAGATCACTGTTTTAAACAAAGGTATTTATCAGCTTTTTTTCTTTACAAGTTAAGGACATGGTGTTGTGTTTTATATCTGGTCTCAGTTTTAAAATAAATGGCCATCTCCAGTACTGATTATAAAGAGGCAAGCCCTTTAAATCTTCAAACATATAAAACTATAGAGAAATTTTGTCACATTTGCTTTAAACATTTTATTTAAAAATTAAAACGTTACGGAGATAGACGTTGCTACCTTTGTACCATTGCCTGTTCTCCCTCCTGAAGGGTAATGGCTATTTGGAAGCGATGTGCATATTCTTCCCGGCAAGTTTTAAAATTATATATATGTATCATATACATGTATATGTTAGGGGATATATATATGTATGTCATATGTAATATGCATCATTTTAAAGTGTTCATATTTTTATGTAAATAATACCACAGTATATATATCTGGAATTGACTTACATGTAAGAGTATATTTTTAAGATTTCTCTAAGTTGGCAATATGGACATACTATCATGTGTCGCTTAATGACAGGGATATGTTCTGAGAAATGTATCATTAAGAGATTTTGTCATTAAGTGAACATCATAGGGTATACTGACACAAACCTAGATGGTATAGCCTACTACACACCTAGGCTATGTGGAGGTATATAGTCTATTACTCGTGGGCGACACACCTGTACAGCATATTCAATATACCTGTATTGAATACTGTGGGCAACTGTAACGCAATGTAAATGTTTATGTATCTAAACATGGAAAAAGTATGGTAACAATACTGTATTAGAATCTTATGGAACCACCGTCATATAGGCAGTCCGTTGTTGACTAAAACATCATTATTTGGTGCACAAATGTATTATAAAACTTGAATTCATCCAACGGTAAATCTAAGAACTTTTTGCAGCAGGAAAAAAGATATCCAAAATTGTAATCTGGTTGAAAATGAACTTTGAGTTTTGAAAGGGCAAGTTAACAGTTAGGAAAAGTACCGGTGCTTTATATACTCATAACATCATGCTGCTCTCAAAACATTTTAAGAAACTCTCAAAACATTTTGAGATACAGTTCTAAAATTTGCACTATTTTCTAAAAACAAATATATCTAAAGGTTGGTCTGGAAATAATGAACCAAAAAATCTATTAGCAAATTTACTAATTAGGGTCATGTCTATACTTTTAGAGAAACATTAAACATTTGTTTATTTGAAGTAAAATCTCTTTAGCCAACTACCATAAATATTGGCTGCCTGTCAGCAATGACGTACCCGAATTTCACATGCTTTACATTTCCTAGTGGTGACCCAGCCCACACAATATTTTTATGTAATGACAGCTGTCATGAAAGCAGAATATCTTATATATACATTGGATTTTGATTAATGAGCTAATGGTGGTTCCCTGTTTAAAATTACTAGCCCTAATGTGGATTTTAGCCAAAGTGTGCTCAGAGTTGACAAGGATGTGATTATGTTATCCATGTGTTAGGGTGTAGCCAATGCGATCACATTGCCTGTAGCGATGCTTTTTCAACTGCAGATCATAAACTGTTGTAAAATCAATTGAATTAATTTTATTAGTGTCGAATAAAGAAAAGAAACCTAATAGATTAGAATGGCACCAAAAACATGAGTGTACATTGAACACAGTGTGTATAGATACTGATTTGTGAAACCTTTGTTTTAATTATGTGTGTGTCTTTGTGTGGCTGCTAAGTCATGCTATGAAATATATTTCTGACTGTGGATTATAGGGAAAATACTTTGAGAAACACTGTGCTTCTGTCAGGTTTTTCCTTGTAACTGAAGTCCTTCTAACGTTTCCCTGTGGCAGCACGGTGATGAAAGTTGTTTTCTTATACACTCTTTGGCTTTCTTACCACTTCTTGGCCAGCCCTTTGGGGGAATCGCATTTTATCCCCACCAGTGGCATGCAAGGAAGGGCCTCATTTCTCCAACCTTACCTCCTACTGCCTTTCCCTCTTGCTCATTCCACAGCCTCCTTTGTGTTCTTGAACACACCATGTAAGCTGCAGCTGCAGAGCCTTTGCACTGGCTGATCCCTCTGCCTGGAACACCCTTCCCTCAGGTATTAACATGCCTAACTCCCTTTCTTCCTTCAAATCTTTGCACAAATGTGACCTTCTTCTTTTTATTTTCTTTTTTTACATCCCCTCAATGTTACTTTCATTATGAGGCCCACCCTAACCACTTTATTTAAAAATCACAACCATCCTCATACTCATGAACCCCCTTTTTCTGCTATATTTCTTTCCTCTATAGCACTAGCCACCTTCTGTCATACTCCAGGATTTATTATATGTATTGCTTTTCTGTCTCCCTTCACTCGATGTAAACTCCAGGAACGCAGATATTTTTCATGTTTTGTTTGCTGATATAATCCCAGCAACCAGAACAGTGTCTCACACAGTAGGTGTCAGTAAATACTGTGGAATTAATTCGGATTGACCCGGTCATGAGAGAGAGTGGGGGGGGCAGGGCGAGGGCCTGGCAGCAAGTACAAATTTATAGGAGGTTCATTTGCATTCTTAGGTTATTTCCTGTCTTTTATCAAAAACTTCTAACTCTTCTTTGAAGCATTATTCTATTTTACATTTTCTCCTAATAGGGCCCATGTTCATCTAGCTTTACAAGACATTAGAGCAAGAGCTTCTACTAACTTCTAGGAATCCATCTCAGAGGAGTGAAACTGAAAGTTTAAAAAAATAAGCCTCTGGTAACAATTTATAGTCCCAATACAGCTAATGTAGGTAAAACCATCAAAACACATGCTTCTGCTAAACTTATTTATCCAGCATGGAAAATGAAATAGTAAAAAGGTCGGAAAATAAATCTTGGGGTTGGTTAGTTTACAACATAAAACTAAGGAAGAAAAGTAACAGGATCAATGCAATGACCCCTGATTTTTTTCCCTGGAGTCACCCAGGTTAGCAAACAAACTAAACTCTGGAGTTGGCTCTACTGCTGAGGCAGGAGGGTTATGTACTTGGGATATCTCATTGATTTCCTGCCTAAAAGTTTCCAACATATTATAATTAGAAAGAGAGGTTGTTACTTGCACATAATGAAGTCAACAATGCCTTTGTGCATTTACTTCAAAAAGACAGCTTGGTCCGGACATTGTCATAAAGAGCATATATGAAGTATAGTACTTTCTGTTTTTGAAGGGTTAGATTATTATTAAATAAATCATTTCTGGAAAAAATGGTAGAAAATCCCTTTTGAGTTGTACATGGTTACCATAGCAATGTCATTTGTGTGTGTTGGCTGGCAGAAGACACATCTGACGTTAGAAATAAAAGGAGGCAACTTTAAATAGATTAACATCATATAAATAGCAAGCAAGCAAGCAAGCAAACAACTCACAAAAGCTCAGCAAGTGGTGTCTAGAGATGTTAATCATTGTCTTAACCTATGTTATTTATTTTAAATACTGTTAGAATTATGTGAAAAACTGAAAGCAATATTATTTTGTTCTTTTATCCCCAAATTTATACCTTCTTCATCCCAACCTATACTTACGGTCTGAGCAATTTGAACATAAATTCAATTGTAAAGCTCATTGCTAACTCAGTGTTTAATTCTGAAGCCAGAAAGATGGCACCATTGTTTGCTCATGCTTCTTACTCTTTAAAATCTTAATATACATTTTAAATAAATGGAAATGTATCTGGACAGTTCCCATCCACAAGGAAGGTGATAAAGAGTCTGTCTCATTACAGACTTGTAACTGTTTAATTTAAGCACAGTTTAATCGATTATTGCCAAAGCTATGAAACAAACGTAGTAGTCTTTAAGTGTAAGGCAATCCCTTTTGATTTATTGTTTAAATCCTTTTTTTAATCTCTTTGGTTTCTTCCCAACTCCAGAACACAGGATGCTTGCCTTTGTTATAAATTCTTCGCCTCTGGTATGATCTTGATAAGAAATATGGGCTGGGCATGGTAGCTCACACCTATAATCCCAGCACTTTGGAAGGCTAAGGCCGGAGGATCACCTGAGGCCGTGAGTTTGCTACCATCCTGGACAACATAGTGAGACTCCAACTCTACAAAAAAAAAAAAAAATTAGCCAGGCATGGTGGCCCACACCTGTAGTCCCAGCTACTCGGGCCACTGAAATAGGAGGATCACTTGAGCCCATGAGTTCAAGGTTACAGTGAGCTATGATTGTGCCACTGCACTCCAGCCTAGGCAACAAAGCAAGACCCTGTCTACAAGCAAACAAACAGAAATATAGGAGACTCATTTACTCTGCCTAGAGGTTTTAATAAAGACATAAAAAGTGTGCTTCATGGTTATGCTAAAAATAGAGAAATTATAAGCACTTTTAAAGGATAATCCTTTTATTAATGAATTACATTCTCAAAGAGTAGAGCTATTTAATGAATTAATGAAGACTAAGTTTTCAAGAATGTTGTGCTTTCATGATCAATGTAATTGCAAAAGTCAACATGAAATCGACTATTATTCTGTAGAAGTTGCAACACTTCCTCTTTAAATAATCAATACTATTTACTTTTGCTTTTGAGCAAAACATTGGGTGAGACTCCTATCACCAGAAAAATGTGTTAATCTTTGCAATCCATAAACCATATTTAGCAATTGCAGTTCCTGTTTTTCAGATGGTTTGTTAGAATGAGTTAATAAAATCTCTTATTACCATTTGAAGAATATTTTACTTTTATTGAGAAAGCAGATTTTGACTAGTTTGATGTTATAAATATATATGTGACCTCAAGCCTCTTAGGTAAATGTCATCAGAATTTACCAAAAGAGAATCAGGGTATTATTGTTTAGGCACATAGAAGGAAGCACACAGTAAAACAAAACTACAGATTAATAGTATTTCCATTATCAAATTAAAAATATTAACTGAACAATTTTAGAAAATATGCTAAAGTAGAAAGAAATTATTCCAGGGCAATTATGGTTAGAGTTTAGTCATCACTTTTTATTTTTATTATTCTTTTTAGCTGTGATCATATTCTTTATACAAGTTTATATACTAATTTTGAAAATAAATATTTAAATTAAAAATAGCCAACATTTTGATATTTCTCAATTTATTAATTTGTTGGGAAACACATAGCTTGGGGAAAAAATCTCAAAAGCACTGTACTATAGAAAATATTAATAGCATATATAAAAGCAAATTAAGTGAGAATAACTAGGACATCACATTATTAGAACTACATGAAGTATATGATGATTGCTTAGGCTGCCAAGCAGCAAAACGTGTAATTATCTGATTATCTGATTCACTTGATTATGGTAGTTTATTTTTACATATAGTTCAGGCACGAAAGTGTACTTTGGAGCTTGATTGCCTGAATTTTCTAGCTACCTTGACTTTATATAAATACACATATAATGTTTATAACTATATACACACACATATGGAAATGTGTAAACATAGTGTCAATACCCTTCAGCCAAGGAAGCCAGGAAGTCACCTGCAGTTGAACAAGTTTGGTTTGTTACTTGTTGCAGTGAGAGAGAACACACATCATAAGAATCAGGGGTGTCTCAGTAAGAGGAAGGAACTTACAGGATTTGGGCTTTGGTTGGATGGTTTGAGTGAGGGTCTCAGGAAGCAGGGATTCACTCTAGATTGGATGCTATTAGAAAGCAAGACAATTTTGGGATTGGGGATCTCAATGACTCTTATCTACACAGAGTGGAGACTAGAGAGAGAATAAAGCTGTAATTGATGAAGACATAGCAGTCACCCATTTGGCTGAGAGAAGTGTTTGGTATTTTGTAGGTGGTACAGTGATTTTGTTTTTGTCTGAGCTTGGATAAAATTTGAAATGCCCTTGCATTGCCTTATTTATTGTGTTCTCAGAGTTGCCTTGTCCGAGATTGTTATTCTGCAAGATGGTTCACGTCTAATGGCAGAAGCACTGGCCAGCTTCAGGATGTCAGGGGATGCTCTTTTCTCTTTCTCAATAGCTTCGGTCATTCTTATCCTGTAACTGGCAGATCTCACATGTTTATATGTGAGTATGTGTTACACTGCCAAGTACAATTCAATTTTAAGTTGGGTTTGATAAGAACAGAAAGAGAATATTCTCCCCAGAAAGAACTATTCAGTGCTACTCACTGGCCCCCTTTCTAACAACCTCTTCCCCTGATAAAAATGATTACAAACAAGGATTTTCATTTTTCTTTTGTTTTGAAAGAAACATTGTTACAGGCTTTTAATAATACATATGAGCAAAAAAATTCTTCCACGACCCTTAGTACAATGTCTCTCTGCTCTGCTCACCACTAAGTATTGCTAAAGGTTATCTGACACTGAATTATTCCCCCGCCCCACCCAGTTCCTTTTTAAAAGAAATTTTTTTGGCGGGAGGGAGCTACAAAATGAACATCTATTGTTTTTGGCATTTAAAAGAGTCTGTATGATTCTCTACTCAGAGGTGTTAAGGTTGCTATTCCCTTATTCTTTGAAGAATGACCTGCTTATGCTAGTGTTACCAGTACAGGCTATAAACACTAAATCATGGAATACTTCACAATACACTAGATGTAATCAATTTGTTCTTATCTATAAAATTAGGGACTACCACAGGCCGCTGACTGTTACCATGACTGTGTCTCTATCCACATATTTAGTCAAAAAATATTTGCAGAGCCCATGCTATGTTCCCATTCTACTTTGTCCTAGGCATCCGGACCCTAGGAAGGGAGGGAAGGAAAATGAAGAGCCCAATCTCTGGAGTTCTACAACCTGGCTTGGAATTCCTACTCAGCCACTTGCTAGCCGTGCCATCGCAGCAATTACTTGATCTCTCTAAACTCTACGTCTTCCTCTGTAAAATGTGAGTGATCACAATAATACTTACCCCTAGGGCTGTTGGAGGGCTGAAAGAGATCCTCCAAGTTAATTTCTTGGTGCAGTGCTCAGTATAATTAGCACTTGGTGAGAGTGTTGTTCATTTTCCGAGGATATAATGGTGAATTACTAGAAGCTGTCTTTCCCTCAAGGAGTTGACAGGCTCCACTACCTGCTGAGATACATAGGAAGACTGGGGGCATCTCACTTATTTTGGGGGAGGGTTTTAGGAAGCAGGAAGAGGAGTTAGGGAGAAGGGATTGCCTAAGTGAGACCTGCTGGGTGAGTAAGAGTTGTCCTGGTGCTGGTGGAGGGTGAGGAAGAAGGGAGAGGAATGAGGCTTGTGTGAAGCAGGGCAGCCTCAGCATTGAGAACATGGTAGCAAGTGCTGGACGGGACAGAGGGCAGAACCTCAGGCAGCTCCCTGTGTCCATACTGTGGCTGGTGGGGAGGGAGGGAGGCGGTGGGAACTGCAGCTGGAGGGTTGTGTGTTCAAAGCTTAGTACCTTGGACTTTGCCTTGAAGACAACAGTGGTCAAGAGTCAGTCCCCACACCATTACTGGTTCCTGTTTTAAGAAGGTATTTATATATTCAAAAAAAAAAAAAAAAGATAAAGGAAATTGTTTAGAGAAGGGGCAGAGAGTTAATTGTACTGTCATTAGCAGGATGCAGGACGCAGTGTCGGTTGCCATGTGAGCCTGGCCCCTCTCTGATTTCTCCTGCCTCTCACTCCTTATCCATCGCTTTTCTCAGTGCTCTCCATTTTAAGGATATCCTTTTTTTACGTGCTTGATACATGGCCTTAAATATGTATGTATTCTTGTAAAATATACAGTGTTGTTCTATGTGTGTTTTTAGCTTACCTACATGGTATTTTGCTAAAAATCATTTCCTACTCTAATTTTTTTCTTTCTATACAAAGTATCTATGTTGCTATATGTACATCTAGTTCATTGCTTCAAATTGCTGCATACATTGTCCATATAGAGTATACAATGTAGCATTATTTATAATAACAGTTTGAAATAGTCTAAATATTGCACAGTAGGGAATGGTTAAGAAACCCTGGTACATCAGCAGTGTGAAATAACACCCTTCCATTAACAGTGAAAGCTCTGGACACAATGGCAGACATGTTTATGACAGTGTTAAGTGAGAAAAGCAGATAAAAACAACTACAAAAAATACATATTCACACAAAGACTGCAAAGGATCAGAGAAAAATAAAAACAGCTACATATGGCAGAACAAAGGAACTGTGGGTAACATTTCTCATGTACAACAGTCAGTCCCTCCTTATCTAAGGTTTCACTTTCTGAGGTTTCAGTTGCCCATGATCAACCACAGGCCAAAAATATTAAATGTAAAATTCCAGAAATAAACAATTCATGGATTTTAGATTGTGCACTGTTCTGAGGAATATGATGAAATCTGTGGTCTTGCTCCAACCCGCCCGGGACACAAATCATCTCTTTGGCAGATCTACTCTGTCTATTCTACCCGCCCTCGAGTACCTAGTAGCCAGCAGTGTTTGCCTTCAAGTCACCCTTATTTTACTTCATAATGGCACAAAGGGCAAGAGTAGTGATGCTGGCATATTGTTATAATTGTTCTATTTTATTGTTAGTTGTTAATCTCTTATTGTGCCTAATTTATAAATTAAACTTTATCATAGGTATGTACGTATAGGAAAAAACATAGTATATATAAGGTTAAGTATATCTGAGGTTTCAGACATCCACTGGGAGTCTTGCAACATATCCCTGGAGGATAAAGAGGGACTATGCCGTGCATATGGCCTATACACCATAGTATTTCCCACAGTAGTCTTGGGGGACAGGGTGATCAGAGCAGACCAATCTGGTGCTGCCTGCCCCAACATTGGCACGGGTGCCTCTCAGCCAGAAAGGTCTCCTCTCCACCAGGTGTGTTCTGCAGTCAACTTCAGTGTGTTTGTCTCACTCCATGGGAAACAGGTCTGACGTTAAAAGCCTTTTCAGAAGGTTGAGATGGATTTAGTGCTGCTGAATTTAACTATATTCAAGAAAAATGGTGAACTAATACCTTTTGTAACCACCTCGATGGGACTGGAGACCATCCTTTTAAGAGAAGTATCACAAGAATGGAAGAACAAAAACCATATGTACTCACTACTAAATTGAAACTTACAGATCAACACTCATGTGCACATATGGTAGTAAAATTGAATGGAAGTCAAGTAGGTGGGAGGGGGGAGTAGAGGATGGGGAAGTTCACACCTAACGGGTACAATGCAAACTATATGGGTGACGGACATACTTATAACTTTGACTCAAACTGTACAAAAGCAATTCATGTAACCAAAACGTTTGTAGCCCGTAATACGCTAAAATTAAAAAAAAAGATTAAATAAGAAAAGCAAAGTGTGTGAGAGTTATGTATATTATTCTTCCATTTGTGCAAAAAACAAGACACATGAACTTGTATTTGCATGGCAAAATCCTGGAAGAATAGACAAGAAAAGTTAACAATAATTGCCCCAGAGGAGGCGGATTGGGGACCTGGGATAGGAGAGATACTTTCCTTTAAAGTATAACAGGAATATTTATTTTTCGTCTTCTTTTTAAAAAACATATACCAAGCATTACTTTTTCAATTAAAATGTTATTTTTAAATAAGTTTAAATCCCCAAATTTCAAGACCCTAACTTTTTAAACATCACTTTTCAAATGTCTTAATTTTTAATTCATTACAAAGAGTTCTCCAAAATAACAAATTCATACTGTGAACCCCACATTGTGTATCTCGTTTTAGTGATGAGGTCTAAATCCAATTTGAGGACCGCTGACGGGCGTTATGACTCACAACGCACACACATTCTGACAGAATTGCAACGAGGAAAGCAACTGATGATCAAGACACTTTCACAAAGAATTAAGCCCCACGCCCAAGAGTTGCATAAGGATTCGGATGCGACTTGCTGCAGGCGAGTCCCCCAGTCCTTAGAGCGGGGCGGGCATCACCCGTCCTCCGGACCCACATCCCGCAGACCCAAGCCTCGCTCGCTCTCCCACCGGGAGTCCCACGGCCGTGCGCCACCACCTCGAGGGAGGGTCACCGGGTGCTGCGACCGGGCGCCAGGGCCGCGGCGACCCCGCCCCGCGCGCCGCGTCACTCGGCGCCCTCCGGCGCGCGGTGAGCACCTACCACCGGCCGGGCAGCGAGGGGAGAGGCCGCGGCCCCTTCCCCCTGCCGGCGGGCTGCGGGCGGGTACTCCAGGCGCCTCGGCCTGGCGCTAAATTGAAAAACGTAACAGGAGCAGCGGGCTGGTCCCAGAAAGGAAACGAAACTCGTCCCGCGGGCCGCCTCCCGGGCTCCGCCGGTCCCTTGGCGCGCCGCGCCACCCGGAACGGACCCTCCTCCCGCCATTTTCGCGCGGCTCGGAGGCTGAGGCCTGCGGCGCCGCGCGTGCCCCGGAGAGGCGGGCGCTATGGCCGCGGGCGTGGACTGCGGGGACGGGGCTCGCGCCCGGCAGCTCGTGTTCCTGCTTCCAGGTAAACACGCGCGTCCCCGCGGCGCGCCAAGCCCGGCGTCCTGTGCCGCGCGGCCGGCCGAGAGCGCGCAGAGCGGCCCTGGCGCCCGCACCCCGGCGGCTGCCGCTGCTCGCCCTCGGCGCGAGCCTGGAGTCTCTCCGGGACACTGCGCCCCGCATCTTGGGCACACGTCATGGCCAGCCGCGGTTTTCAAACCCGGAAGCGCAGCATAGAACCAAGCGTGTCTCCCCCACCCTGATCCTCTGTGGATCGGGCGGGCGGCAGCCGACCCTGCCTGCGGAGAGCCACGCGGGTTCCGGGTCTTGGGTGCACTGTGGGGTCCGGGGGCTTCTCTGTCTTTGGGGGTAACTTAGCGTCCCCCATTCGGCAGCTTGCTCTGCTGAGATCCTTCTGGGTCGGAACCAGGGATCCAGTAAGCCCGGAGTGGCCTCAGACGGTGCACTGTGCTCACACGGCCCCTGCCTGCACAGGCCAGGGATGGCGAGGCAGGAGGAAAGCTGGGTGGTGGCCCCGGTTAGGCCAATGGTGATTCAAAGCGATTGGCGGGGATAATGACCACAGGAGGGAGCCAGGCCTTTCAGCCCCCTGTGGATGGTGACGTGCCATTCAGGGCATTCGGGCTCTTGGGATAACAAGGGGACAGACGGTGCCACACAAGGAGGGACCCAGTAAGTGACAGAATAAAAGGAACTGGGCTAGGGAGTGCAAGCCACATAGGTTTGGCCATTTTATAGATGATACATTTGACGGTATACATTGTAAAGAAGGAAAATCCCCTGTTCACTGTATTTAGTTTTGAGATAGGGCTCAGCAAATGCTGAGTATTTTTGCATTAAATATACTCTGCTACTGATAGTTTCCCAGGAATCTAGATTTTTATGGTGGATATTGAAACTGTTTCATGACAGTCTGTCAATATTTTTTTGCCTGTATGTTTATGTCCCCTTTAGCAGCAGGTAATTCACTCAACTTTTCATATGTATACACACCAGTAAGCATCCCCCAAGTCAAGCAGCATCTCCTCATGCCGGCTCTTAGATATCCTCAGTAACCTTTACGCTGACCTCTGTCACCAGAGATTAGTTTTCCTGTTTGAGTAAGAATGTACCCCTTTGTGTCTGGCTTCTTTCACTCCACGAAAGATTCATCCATGAAGTCTGTGAGATTCACCCATGTTGTGTGTAGTAGTGGTCTGCTTTGTTGGTTGGTTGGTTTTTTTCATTATTGCTTCTATTTCATTGTGTGAATATCCATAATATTTATCTCTTCTACTGTGGATGGACATTTGGATTGTTTCCATTTTACAAAGGTTATGAATTATACTTCTGAGGACAATCTTTTATGAGGCTTTTTGTAGACATGGGCACTGATTTCTCGAGGGTATGTATCCAAGAGTGGAATGCCTGGTCCTAGGTGCTCACTTGAGTGTTTAGCTTTAGTAGACGCTGCTAAATGGTTTTGCACGGTGGCTGTATGGCAGTTTCCATTGCTGCACATGCTCACTAAAGATGTTTGGATGAGGAAACAGCTAATGCCAAACTCAGGGTTTTGGCAGAATCTAGGAAAGGGCTACCTGTATACATGCTTTTCATTAGAAAAATCCTCCTTTCTTCTCACTTTAATCCCTTTAATCAATACAATTCTATTTTCTGAGTAGGAACTCTAATCATCCTTTCGGAATCAAGTGCATTGTTGTTACTTAGATATACACAATAGCTGATGATAATTCGAGTTTTATTTATTTTGGTGTTCTGTTTAATCAGATTGACATCCTCATTCTTAAAGTGTGTTTTTATCCTCATTGTATTAAACACAAAACCTTCAAAAGAATTAAATATTGATTGCATCCCTGAAAATTGTAGGTTTAATGTGTCTACTGCTCAGTTGTGAGAAGAATTTCAGTCCAATTCCTGTTTAACACATTGGGAAGGCAGAGCAACGGTTAAGGAACTGATAGAACTGTGTGGTCAGGCAGGCAAGTTCTGTAACAGTTAGCACATTGAGTGCCACACTGGAAAAGAAATTTTTTTTCACTGGGGTCACACAGTGTCTTATTATGAAAATAGAATAAAACCTTCAAAAGCAAAACCATCCTTTCTCATTTGGTGAAAAAATTTATTATTTTTTATTGTTTTCTGTGCGTGAGTTATATGCAACTTGAAGAATAGTTCAAGTGGCTCTCAAGGTAAAGAGACATGTGTTACATATGCCTCGCCAGGCCCTGGGCTCAAAACTAGCGTGAGTTAAATGCAACTCACATGGCAGTTAATGTGTTAAAACTTGAGCCACCTTGTTTCCAGCTGGCCTTTAGTGCCACCTGCAGGCTCTAAGGATATAAACACGGTTTGGTAGCTAGTGCAGTGCAGTCAATAGTGGTTCTCAAATTTGAGGGCATCAGTCACCTGGGAAGCTCCCCCACCAGGTTCCCATTCTGAAGGTCCTGGGCTGGGGCCTGAGAATGTGCATTTCTATTAAGTTCCCCGGTGATGCTGATGCTGCTGGTCTGGGGATCCCTCCTTGGCCCCCTGAACTACTACAGTCAGGACCAGCTCTTGGGAACTAGATTAGGATCCAGGAATGGCCAGCCCTAGGTTCTGTGCTCTATGTCGGAGGCCAGAATTTATATGGTCAGGGGAGTGCATGTAAGTGCAGGGTATGAGTTTTGTTGTTTTTTCCAGCAGATGGGAAATCAGCCCACTTAGTTATGCATTCAAGAGTAGGAGACTGTATACCCTTGGCTGAGGCGAGCACCATAGCACCACATTAAGGGACCAACAGTGAAGTTGGACCTTTAATAAGTAAAGCAAAGATTATTAAACTTTTTAAAAAGTATTTGGTGAAGGCAGTCTGTACTCAGTTTTAGACAACTTCTGGAATCTGAAGAACTTACTCTGTATACTGAAAAGTGAGCATATTAACCAACAGGCCAACAGAACTTTAAAGGGATTTACCCATCAGATAAATGTAAAACCACCTAACCTTGTGATGATACTTTCTTCTAACATTTAAGTCATATTATTTATTGAGTTGCCCACCACAGCACTGTGTTATATGTTGAAGGATGTATTTAAAAGTTCGATTTAGGTCTCTTTGCTTCTAGTTTTCAATTTGTTGGGAGAAACCAAACATTCCCAGATAAACTAGAGCTGGAACTTGGAAGGGATACTTGTGAGCTATTCAGACTCAGGACCTTGATTTTCATAGGCAAGTACAGACAGAACTGCTTCCCCTTTCAGCAAGGTAAGCATTTCTTTTAGTTTGGGACAGTCTTAACTGTTTCTCTAAAATGGCCTGGAAATACTAGCCTGTTTGCAGTTTTAGTTACTACAGGAGGCCATTAACATCTCTAGTTTTTGGAAGATGGTAAAAGTTTCCATCCCTCTTTGCTGCCCTAAAAGTAAACGTTCGAATCATATTTTTAGTATTTTTCTCTGTTCCAAGTGTTGTACATTTGGCGATTCTGCTAAGTTGAGATGAATGCAGGTGCGCAAGGTCTGCTGATTCACTGAGTGTAGGGTAGAAGACTGCGTTTATTGCTGTTGGGGCTGAACTATTATCAGGGTTCATCTCCAAGGAAATGTTAAAACTGGGAAATCCTAATGCATGAGGGAAAAAAAAGAACAGAAATGATTTCAGGACATTAAAAAAAAAAAAGACAACAAAACTCACTTGGGTCTACTTAGGCTGATTAAAATGTTCCTTAATTAGCCCCCTGATTAAAAAGTCCTGAGAGCAATCTGGACTTCAAATTTTCAGTTATGGATAAGTTTTACCATAAAATGATTCCCCTTTAGTTCATGCAAATACATGTTAAAAAGTATTTTAGGAAAGATTGTTATTTATTATTTATTTCCCTACAGAGAACATAAGTAATGGCCAGTTTTTTGGAGGTAGAGGATGGATTGCTTTTTGGGAGATAAGAATCCCAGGCCTGCCCACCTTAGACATTTCAAATGCAATAACAGCTTTTTATATGAGCCATCATGATAATCACAAATAATTGTATCAGAGTTGTCTCTTCAAATGGAATGTAAAAATCAATATGTAAAGATTGTATGAATTCATGCTTTAGAACTATGTTCTAATTAAAGGATTAAAAAAGAAATCAAATTTAAAAGGAGAAACTAATTTTCTTATTTAATGATGGGGAAAATTTATATTAATGTTGTATTATCTGTTTATAGTCTCATAGCTTTTTATAAGCCCAAAAGGAATGCCTCTTATTTGGGGGGGGGAGTAAAAGTTTAAAGTATATGGCGAAGGAAGAATTACTATAGATGACCCTAAAACAAATAAAAAAATAAAAAACACCAAAACTTTTTTCCTCCTTATTTTTTTCCCTCCTTTGCTTACCTTAGGGCACATGGTTGATCTCAGATGAAAAATTTAAGCTGATTTTTTGCTCTTTGTCAAAACTGTATGTATGCATGTATGTTTGTGTTTAGAAATAACCTGTGGGCTGACATCTTCTTTACTCTCTGAAGAGCTTATTCAGATGGGAGGAAGCTGCACTTCACTCGGCAAATGCTAGGGAACCTGGCCAATTCAAGTCTTGATTTTAGACAACGTCTGAATAATTAGGCTCAGCTTTTTGGAAGATCTGTCATTTACTGAAGTCTCCTGCAGGCAGTCAGCGATCTAGGAGTCTCGGAGTTTTCCAGCATGGAGCCTGTTTAACATTTTCCACACGAATCCTGAGTCTGGCTTTGTCTTTATGAAACGTGTTTTGGTGGGACCCAACTGACCTCTCTCAGATGGCCGCTGGATCTGCTCCCCTTGCTATCTGAGCACGTTCCGAGGTGGATGGACTTAATCACTCGCCAGTTGGTGTAATCAGGCTGTTTCCGGAGCCTGATCTTGTCCTCCTAGTAATTGTTCCAGAAGACCTGGGACGTTTGTAAGTAAGAACTCATGATTCCCACATATTTATCCTCCAAGGCAGAAAAAAAAATTCATGAAAAGAAAGTAAGCAGTGTTCAAAATTTTTTATTTGACTAGCTGAATAAGGGCTGTATGGGTTCTTTCCCACATCCTCTGAGCTTTAACTATGATGTTAAAAAACAAACAGCTCAGTCAATGCTCTCTAAAGCCTGACTATCATAACACCCACTTAAAAGCTAGATTTATGCTATATCTAGCTCTGTGACCTTGGGAAAATTGCTTCACCATTATAAAGCCTCAATTTCAACATCTCTACAGTGAGGAGAACAGTACCAGTCTTGTGGGGTTGTTATCTGTGGTTCAAGTTCCTTGTACGCTTTCTTATACCTCAAACTTTTGGTCCTGGGCCTGGGGCAGAGTAGATCTTCAATAAATATTTACTGAAAGGATAAAAGTTTCACATTCCATTTCTTCCTACAGTGTCTTTGCTTACTCTGTCCTTTTTCCTCCCCTTCCTCTTCTGTCCAAAATCTACCCTTCTTCAAGGCTTCATTCAACTTCATTTTCCACAAAGCTAAGCCATTTGTTGCAGCCCAACGTCTGTGTCTTTGGACACCCATGACTTTGGGTCTGCCTGGAACCCTGCCTGCTCTTCCCCACTTGTGTCTGCCTGGCAAATTCCTGCTTGCTCTTTAAACACAGCTCAAATGTCACCTCCACCAGTAAGCGTTCCCGCTGGGCCTCTCCTGTTAGTGTCCAGGTCAGTGGTCGCTCTTCAGCCACCTGCACATTTCATCATGATTACTCGTTTCATTATCGTTTCTGTATGAATATAGGTTGAACACCTAATGCATGCCAGTAGCTGGGGAGAGTCCAGATGTGTTCTCCCTGAATGGCCGTTAGCTTCTCAGCTTGGGCACCTCAGCCCTCAGCTGCAGAGCTCACCCTCTGAGAAGTGGAGCATGCCCCATAGGACTTCAGAGCTTCCTTTGTGACTTTCTTTTCTAGGGATTACTGGTGGAAAAGGGAATGTGATGGAACCAGATCTGCACGTTCTGGTGCCTGTTTGATTATCTGCCCCCAGATGGTGAGGCTGGAGGCTGGCCGAGGGCTCTCCGGTCAGGGTCTAAATCCCAACAACGTGTGGTAAGGTTCTCTGGCATGATCTGCTACCTACCTTTACCTCATTGTTTTTAAACTTTTTGGTGGTGGTGTTGCCCTTTTAGTCTCAGTTTTAACTCTTCATTGACACATTTTTCTCCCAGTGTTTTTTTTAAATAACTTTTTTTTTGTTAGAATAATAGCATTTACCCAGTATAGAAATTTTAGTATGCACTAAAATAGTAAATAATAAAATTATTCATCCATCATCCTGCCTCCCCAAAATAACAGTTTTGGAGCTACTGCTTTCTAGTCTTTTTGTGTTATGCATATCACAAAGTAAATTCCAGTGCTTTTAATTTTTTTTCTTTTCTATTTTTGCCTCTTTCACCATTTACTCTTACTGCGTGTTTAATGTAACACTAAAACACTCAGGAAGATTGGGGTTTCTGAAGAATTCTATACAGTACTGTTTACTTCTACACAGAATTTGAGAAAGACAGTTAAATTGGTTTCTGAAAGAGCTGGGGGCTAGGAATTTTTGTCTCTTAATTTTCATAAAGACAGAAACTTACACAGGATATGAGCCAAGTTGACACAGAGAATTTATATTTCACACTTTGAGCATTGAAGAGGTATGAGTTTATTTGTATTATAACACATATACCGAATAAGTATTATTTCACATGGAAGACGGTACATATTTTGAATGGTTTATCTTTAAAAGTGGATAAAGATTGAAAATATAAATAGGTGCAAGAGAAGTGAAGATAAATTTGTAGAGCTATAATAGACATGATGGCAAACTAGGATTTTCTTTTTATATCCTATGTATAAATCATTGGTATTTTAAAAACATAGTTTTCTAACAGAGGACATGGCAATTTCTCAATTTTATAAACCTGTTTAATAGTAGCTTTGCCAGGAAAAGTTGTGACACAAAGGAATGATGATCGTCTCTGCTTGGGATGGACAGAAAAAGCTTCATATAAGAGAAAGCAAATGTCTTTAGGCCTTGAGGAATGAGCCACAAACTAGGATGTTTTGAAAACCATTCAAAACAGGTTGAATTTTTGAGGACTCCTGCAAACATGCTTTGGTGTGCTTGCCATAAACAGGATGCCAATTTGAATGGTCCGTGAATCTGCCTTAGGATGGAAATTAATGTTTTTTAATGTGGATGATCAGTGCATCTGGGTTGTATGTTACAAAACCTGACTTAAACTTCTTTGGGAGTTCCTCGGCAGGTTCACAGGGGTGGTGGAATGGTGGGAGCGTAAGGACATCTGGAACTAGGGTGCTGCGGTGGCAGGAGGTCCGGGGTCTCTGCCTCTGAGTGTTAACTTCCTCTTTTCAAACCAACTTCCTCTACTTAGTGGAAAACAGGCTGCATGTTCTAGCCAAGCCTCAGATTTCCTGACGTCTCCTGGGAGGGACCTCGCCTCTAATCTTAGTTCCAGTTTGAAACCTTTCAAAGAAGCCTTCTGACGGCCCCATGGAGGTCACGTACAGGCCCACCCTCCACTGCCTGTCAGCTGTGGCCAGGGAGGGCAGGCTTCACTGTAAGCACAAGGCGGGAGAGGCAGGGGACAGAGGGGGTGCTTGAGGGCCCTGAGCTCTGGCCAGAAGCCGTAGCAACATGTGACCTGGCCCGCTTAAGTCCAACATTAGGAGTTTCTCAGTACTGGTGGCCTTTTGACTGGCTTGTATAGAGGTATGGCAGAGGTTGGTTTGTATGGAAAATTGGGTTCTGTCTGTAAATTATACTCATCTTCATGTACCCAAGATTTATATAATTTTTAGGAAGCCCATTTCCTAGCCCTGTATCTTCTAGATCTTATCACATTGCAGTATACCTATTGTTGCTCATTGTTATGCTGTTGTATTTGACCCTCCCAGTGACCTTGGGAAGCAGTTAAGGCATGATTTTTTATTACCATCTTACACATCAGGAAACCAAGACTCACAAGTCAAATAATCTGTCAACAGGAAATAGGAATTCAGTGGCAAAGTCTGTCTGCTCTCTGGAGTCCTTCTATAGGACCCCTGCTTTGCGCCAAAGGCCATTCTGCTATCTCATCACCTAAGAGAAGCAAGAGGACCAGAAAGGGCTGGGGTTCACTCTGTTCTGTTTGATGACCAGGGACCGGGTGTATCTCCTCTCCTGGAGCCAGCCCTGGTTGCTATCATATACCCCAACCAGTCAGGTCTGTCTTTTCTACCTCTCCAGAATTTTTCTGCTTCTCAGATCATTCATGCTCTGTGTCTGTATGTTCCTGGTCTTTGTGGCTGTGAACCTGCCTTTTTTCAACAGCTTCTTCTCTAGTACACAGGCCATTCCTAGAAACATGGCTTTTGATAGGGACAGCCCTGAAAGAATGGAGATTTTGTCTTCCATGGTCTTGGTGAAGGCCAGTTTTTATTTTTTATTTTTTTCTCCAAAGCTTCAAAAGAAAATATACTTAGAGGAAGCATTACTTGGAAATAATTTTCCTAGTATGTGCTCTCTCTTGCCTTCTTGGTTTGCTTCCTGTAGTCTTTGAAGAAACAGAGTTTCAAAGCCAGGAAAATGACCCAGATCTCTTTGACAGCAGTGCTAACATCTTGGGAAGGGCAGGCAAATAGTTATTACTGAAATTAGTGTTCCTGGAAGCTGCAGATAACTTTAAAATTATGCTGATTTGTCTTGCCTTCATTGTATTTGTATTCTAGCAAAAAAATGTTTCCAAGGAAGTATCTGGCAGTTAGGCAAGACGGAACCAGGGGGTCTGAATATATTCTAGTGGCTGAAGTCTAAAGAAAATGAACTGGAACCTATCTAGGGCATAATATTGCATTAGAATGATAATTTTATGTTGTTTTTTCCTGTTGTATCTTCTTAAGAAAGCTGAATAGGCTTGATATGGTATCTGAAAATAAAGTGAATGGTGCTTTGATGTCTTGTCTTTCTCCTCTATGTAATAGTGGATGTGTTTCTCAGAGCTTATCTCCTGTGTGCCAAAAATCAGACAGGGTCATGAACAAATGTCCATTGCTTCCAAGTCATAAGAACACTTGGCAGAAAGGTGGCTCATTCTCTCTCATGTCTCATGTCTTTGAACTTTAATAATATAAAGAAACTTGTCTTAACCAAGAGAGGGATGAGAAAGAACTGCCAAGTTTTAAAAAAAACTGGTTGATAAATAGCTTCTTAACAGATGTACAACCACCTATACTAGATAGTCTGAATGAAAAATAATATACCATTTTGGCTTGCACAATATTTCATGACTAACTTTTTTAAATTACATAATAGTTAAGTCCATGCATTGATACATGCTGTGTAGCTTCATTTTTAACCATTAAAATGCCACAGAAAACTTGGGGGAGAGGGTTATGCAGCTAAATATAGACTATTATAATCCTTAATAGGAAGGTCAGTTTTCATTTCTTACCGTTGGTCAAACTTGACTTTATCTGATTTTATCATTATTAGTTTCTCATGGCCCACAACAAATTTCTCTCTTCCTTCTTTTACGGTTTTTTTTTTATCCTGCCCTTTTGTCTTTTTGGCTTTTCCCAGCTCTCCCTGTTTCCCTGTCCTTCTGCTGGCTGGGTTGTGGTGGGAGCAGCTGATTTGTTCTTGAGGATGAGAAGTACAAGACGGAAGGGAGGGGGACAGATAACTTTGAGATGTTTGTATCATAGGAGAACAGTCATACCAAGATAATTACTGTGCTTCTGAGTGGCAGTTTGTGTTTTTTGAGTTAAGAAGTGTGGGACTTAAGATTAACAGTTCCTTTTTAGTATAATAGTTTGAAACGTTGGCTCTTAGATAATACTTGCCTCAGTTTAAAGCCTGGCTCTACAGTTGATTAGCACTGTGACCTTGGGGCAAGTTTTCCATCCAAAAAAATGGAAATTAATGTAGTACCTACCTTATAGAAGTGTTAGGATTATGTTATATAACCAATGTAAAGGACTTACACAATGCCTTAGCTGTTATTTTTTATTTTACATTCTTTGGACACAGTCGTCTCTTTGTCACTGGTATGTTTTGGTTAAAGTTCAAGTGTCAGGAAAGTAGCATGCAATCAGAGTTTCCTTTTTTAATTGAGGTATTTAGATCGGGATGGTAACAAGTAGAAGTTTGCTGCTGGAGTTAATGACCAGTGGGACATACGTAACAATTGGATCTTTTCAAGAACATGTTGAGACCATAAGGCAACTGCAGTGGAATCAGTTAGATATAAGGAACCTTGGGTGGCAGGGCCTGAGATAAGGGGCAAGGCTAACATACTGTTGAACCTGAAATGACCTACGAGAATTATACCTGCTTCTGATTTGTCTGATTTTTTTCTCTTTTTGCAAAAATACTCTTTTAACCAGCATGGCCTGTGTTATCTCTTATGTTAAAGAGTCAAAAAGAGAAAATGAATAACTACTCTTTTAAAAATAGAGTGTAAAGCCTTGTTTTTTAGCATAGTTTTGGAAGATGTCTCACATGAGTAAATCTTCTAGATAAGGGAAGTTTGGTCTCAAAACTTGCTTTTACTATTTCTTATCGATTTTTTTCTAAAATTGAACAACGCATTTGTTTCACATTTATTGAGTAGATCTCATGGGCCAGAAACTCTGCTGGGAACTTTGCTATATATTATCTTGATTTTTACATGTAAAATGCATTGTGTTCTGGCTTTTTAAATAAGATACACTGGTTCTAATTTACTCTTTTCTTGGAAGGCTAATTGTTAAGCCCTATAGGTAACTATGTGCTTGGAATTTGCGACTTTTGTATTTTGATCTTATTATTCCCGACGTATTTTTGACTTTTCTGTGCAGTTGAAGGAAGGAAAACTTATTCTTAATTGAGTGTTTATTACATGTTCAGGGCACTTTCACATAAATTTCATTTCAACCTAGCAGAAACCTATAATTATTATGTGCATTTTATAGATGAAACAATTGAGGCACAGAGAGGTTTAGTATCTTGCCTAGGGTCACATTGCTGAGTAAGGAAAAGAGCTGGGATTGGAATATGAACCTCTCTGGCTCCAGGTGCGGTGTTCTTTTTATGCTAACAGTGTTGAAGAAATAGGCGTAAATTAAAAATGGGTTTATAGATGAGGACACTTCTTCACACTTCTCCCTCTTACGATTCTTTCCCATTGCTCTAAAAGCAGACTTTTTTTCTTTCCCAATTAATATAGGTATTCTTTTTTTTTTTTTTTTTTGAGACAGAGTCTCACTCTGTTGCCCGGGCTAGAGTGAGTGCTGTGGCGTCAGCCTAGCTCACAGCAACCTCAAACTCCTGGGCTCAAGCAATCCTTCTGCCTCAGCCTCCCAAGTAGCTGGGA
>CAUYRT010080115.1:0-132644 GCA_963574885.1 Lepilemur ruficaudatus | reverse complement strand
TTGACTTTTTAAAACTGGCTATTATCTTTTGAGTTCTAGGTAGATTGTTGTTATCAGATCTTTGTCGGAGGTGTAAAGAGCAAATATTTTCTCCCATTCTGTGGGTAGTCTATTTGCTCTAGTGATAGTTTCTTTAGCTGTGCAGAAGCTTTTTAATTTGGTCAGGTCCCATTAGTTTATTTTTGTAGCTGCATTGATTGCTTTGGGGGTCGTCTTCAAGAATTCTTTGCCTAGACTGATTTCTGAGCAGATCTTCCCAACATACTCTTCTAGAATTCTTAAGGTTTCCTGCCTTAGGTTTAGGTCTGCTAACCATCTTGAATGTACCTAGAACTCAAAAGAATTAACAAGAAAAAAATCAAAAAAAACCATTTATAAATGGGCAAAGGAGATGAACAGAAACTTTTCCAAAGAAGACAGAATAACGGCCAAAAAACATATAAAAACATGTTCATCATCTCTAATCATTAGAGAAATGCAACTCAAAACCACAATGAGATACCACCTAACCCCAGTGAGACTGGCCTCTATCAAAAAATCCCAAAACAACAAATGCTGGCGAGGATGTGGAGAGATAGGGACATCCTGCAGATTTTGATAAGTTGTATTTCAATTTCATTTAGTTCAAAATATTTTAAAATTTCTCTTGAGGTTTCTTCTTTGACTCATGTGGTATATAGAAATGTGTTGCTTAATCTTCAGATATTTTGGGATTTTCTAGCTATCTTTCTGTTACTGATTTCTATTTTAATTCTATTGTGGTCTGACAAGCAAACATTACATGATTTCTATTCTTTTAAATTTTTTAAGACATATTTTATGGCCTAGAATGTGGTCTTTCTTGGTGAATGTTCTATGTGGGCTTGAGAAGAATATGTATTCTGCTGTTGTTGGATGAAGCAGCCTATAGATATCTATAATATCTAGTTGATTGATGGTTTTATTGTTTGACTATGTCTTACTAATTTTTCACCTGCTAGATTTGTCCATTTCTGACATAGGAGTGTTGAAGTCTCCAACTCAAACTCCAGCTCCATGGTAGATTCAACCATTTCTTCTTGTAGTTTTTCTCTCATGTATTTTGATGTGCTGTTACTAGGTGCATACATGTTTAGTGTTCCTATGTCTTCTTGGAGAATAAATCCCTTTCTCATTAGGTAATGTCTCTCTCTTTCCCTGATAACTTTGTTTGCTTTGAAATCTCTTTCTGAAATTAGTATAGGAATTCCTACTTTCTTTTGATTAGTGTTAGCATGGGATATCTTTCTCCATCCATTTACTTTTAATGTACATGTTGTCTTTATATTTAAAGAGGGTTCTTGAGTCTTATTTTTTGATCCAATCTGACTATCTCTGTCTTTTAATTGGTGCATTCAGATCATTGATGTTCAAAGTGATTATTGATATGGTTGGTGTAATATCTATCATATTTGTTACTGTTTTCTATTTGTGACCCTTGTTATTTGTTCCTATTTTCCACTTTTTCTGCTTTTTGTGCGTTTAGTTGGACATTTTATATGATTCCATTGTCTCTTCTTCCTGATATTACTTTTTTTTTCCAGTTTATTGTAGTGCTTGCCCTAGAGTTTGCAGTATACATTTAGAACTAATCCAAGCCAACTTTCAAATAAGACCATACCACTCCATGGGTAGTAAGAGTGCCTTATAATAACAAAATAATCTTAATTCCTTCCTCCTTTCCCTTGTATTATTACTGTTATTCATTTTACATGTATATAAGCATACATAAGTATATAAGCATACATAATCAAATACATTGTTAGTATTATTATTTTGAACTATTAGATCAAAATTATCTGTTAAAGAATAAGGAAAAGTATTTATTTTATCCTCACTTATTGTTTCTTTGATGCCTTTCCTTTTTTATGTAGATCTGAGTTTCTGACCTATATTATTTTCCTTCTCTCTAAAGAACTTCTGCTAACATTTCTTGCAAGGTAGGTCTACTGGCAACAAATTCCCTCAATTTTTGTTTGTCTGAGAAAGTCTTTATTTCTCCCTTACTTTTGAAGGATAATTTCAAAAGAGGTTCATTTCTCCTCCTTCCCTTCAGAAATATTCTTTCAGTAACTTCTGGGTGCCAGGCACTGCACTAGGGCTTTACCTTTAGTTAATTTCCACAACAATTCTGAGAAGCATGTGATATTATCCTCCTATTACAGATGAAAAAAGTGGAATTCAGAGAGGTAATGTAACTAGCCTGAGGACACACAGCAAGTAAGTGACAGGACCTAGATTTAAACTCATTCCTAAAATTTTGGCTTCCTTCTCTTTAATGGACTCAATTATTCTCACCCACTTACCTTTATCAATTTACTTTTCAGGATAAAAATCTTCATGTCGGCAAACAAAGCACCTTAACAAGAAGATGTCCACATGAAGGGCTTGGTCATCAGGACAGCAAACTGTCTTTCCAAGAGAAACATTGTGAACTTGTGGTAGGTTGAGATCCTGCATCCGGGTGTTTTCATGTATGGCTGTTTTTTAACTCAAGTGAACACAATCATTCCCATTTAAAAAGCAAGGACAATGTGAATGCACTTGATGCCACTGAACTATACACCTAAAAATGGTTAAAATGGCAACTTTTAGATTATTTAGCCACAATAAAAAATAAATAACAATAGAAACAAGAAACAAGGGAAGCACAGAGATTTTTCTTAAATTGTGTCCTCTAATATCCACATGTTCTGGGGTAAATAATGAGAGCCCCATATGTAAGATCCAAAGGAAGATCTTGGTTCTGGATACAATATCCTTTTGTTTTACATTTTTAGTTATATTTGTCTTTTTCATAAATGTAGATATATAGGGGAGGGAAAAAAGTACCTATTATTAATTGTATAGAGCTGTGCTGTCTGATGGGGTTGCCACTAACCACATGTTGCTACTGAGCACTTGAAACACAGTAGTTTGAATTAAATGCACTATAATCCATACCTTATTTCAAGGACATAGTGTGTGGAAGAGAATGTAAATAATTCTTTAATGATTTTTATATTGATTATAAGCTGAAATGATATTTCTGATATTAATATATTGGGTTAAATAAAATATTTTATTAAAACTAATTTACCTATATATATATATATATTTTTTTTTAAGTAGCTACTAGAAATTTTAAAATTACACATCTGACTTGTATACTATTTCTACCAGAAGCACTGGTACAGATACAGGAGAGCATAATGGTTGAGAGCACTGACTCTGGAGCCAAATTACTGTGTCTGATTCTTTGCTTCATGGCTTACTAGTTGTGTGACCTGGGGCAAGAGACTGAACCCCGCTGTGCCTCAGTTTCCCATTCTGTAACATGAAAACAATGAAAATAATCCTAGAATTGTTGTGAGCAATAAGTGAAGGCCTGACACATCTGTGCTCTGTTGGTAGTATCCACGTGCCCTTAGACACAATTATAAGCATCTGTGTGGTAAGGATGCAATGTATGTTAGTGTCTGTAAACAGGTTTCAAGAGTTCGTAAGTCAGGGCTTGGGACTTCTGACATGGAGAATCCAGGTATAGATAAGCTTTTGAGATTTGAGGAAATCCCTTAGCTCTATTTTTCTCTACCCTTCTCCTAAAAATGTTTTGACATAAACACTTACGAAATTTAACAATTACCTCATTGGGTGGAAATTAGATGCAGACACTTATGAGTTTCAGTCCACAGCAAAAGTATATATACGATGCCAACTGTTTTGACTTAATCCCTTCCCAGAAACATACACACTGTTGCCAAGCCCACAATCTCCTTTTCTCGTTCTCACAGGTTCCCAATGCTCCGCCTGCCTATGAGAAACTCTCTGCAGAACAGTCACCACCACCTTACTCACCTTAAGAGCCAGCAAGACACCTGAGAGATGCTGAAATGACGTCCTTCATGCTTTTGCTTGAATTTAATATCTAATGTTCTGCTTCGAATGCTGTAGGAACAATGTATATCATCTCTAATAACAAGCCAATGTTAAATTCTTAGTAGGGCAAGTAGCAGTACTAATCAAGTGAGGAAATGACGAGAAATATTAAAATGGGAAAAACTTTATCAATAAATGTTATAATGCATGATACTATCTGTGCCAGTGGTAATGCTAATAAACCTATGTTGTTATTTTCTGAGGGCCAGAATTCAAGTGGGCATTCTAGGACCATGCAATTTCTTTTTACTGGAAATTTGGCCAGTAACGAACCAACTATTCAGATTTTTGAAGATGCAACCTCTTGACCAACATGAACTGTTCACAGGATTGTTGCAGCTGAGTCTGTGCTACGGAGCGCTCACAAAGGAAGCTTCACAGGTTTAAGACAAAGAGCTCATTGACCTATTTATCTGATCAGGAAAACGTCAGCAATACCTTTTTGTGTTTGATACTACAATACCATACCATAACGTTCCTGTATCTTAAGTAAGATATACAACGCAGTCTAATTACATTTCACTGCAAGGCGCAATACAATCCTAATTAATGACAAGAATTTTCTAGGCCGGGCAAGGTGGCTTACTCCTGTAATCCTAGCACTCTGGGAGGCTGAGGCGGGAGGATCTCTTGAGCTCAGGAGTTTGAGATCAGCCTGAGCCCTGAGCAAGACCCCATCTCAACTAAAAAGAGAAAAAATTAGTCGGGCATGGTGGCGGACACCTGTAGTCCCCTCTACTCTGGAAGCTGAGGCAGGAGGATTGCTTGAGTCCAGGAGTCTGAGGTCACTGTGAGCTAGGCTGATGCCATGGCACTCTAGCCTGGGTGGAAGAGTGAGACTCTGTTTTAAAAAAAAAAAAATTCTGTTAAACTGGAAAGTGGTATAAGAACTTAAATAAGTAAAAACTACTGTACTTTGGCTGATGTCTGTGTATTGCCTTAAATGCCCCTGTGGTGGTAATTTAGCTCGTTTGAGTTCCCAAATCTCTCTCACAAGAACATACAGAAGAACCATAAAGGACCAGAGAGGAATGGTGTCATTATTGGCATGGCAATACTGCAATTTCTTTTTTGGTCATATCCACATACTGCCTACACTATTTACCTATTATTTTTCTTTCAGGCAGCTCATTAAAAAAATTTTTTGTCTCAAATTTCTATCACTACCCTAAATGGAAAACAAGTATTCTTTTTTATAAGTATAGGATAACTATAACAATGAAGATAATAAAAGTAAATTGTTTTTATTAAGACCTAGGAAGACGTTGTCCCAGAAGGCTGTGAACCTGAGACCTGCTCTCTTTGTAAAAGAGGGAGAAGAGCGAAAATCAAAGGAAAGTTAGGCTGTCTTTGACATAATCAGAAGGCTTGTGAGAGTTTTAAAGAAATGACTTTCTCACTACGTGATTCATTGTTATTTAACAGTGAGTCAGTAAACCACCTAAAATCACCTGTGTCATCGGAAACACCAGTGTAACATAATTGCACTATTTTCTACCAAAGACAAGATTGCACTGAAGAGAAAAAACACAAAATGAAGAGACTTATTACACACATTGAAAAAAATGACATCCAACAAAATCCTAAAATATCATCCTACTCTTTCCGCTTCTGTCAAGTCTTACTACTTCAAATAAGACCGACCCTCTTTTTTTCAAAGAAAGAAATGAATCCTGAACAAACAAAACTTCATCAGGCATTTGGGCACCTCCTCGCCTCACCTCAAGGTCTCTTCTGAGCCTCAATCCTCCACATCTATAGAGGGACCTGTGGCTTGAGACCTAAACCTCCTCCAAATCCCCCAGACTGTCTGTCACCCACTGAGGGTTCTCTCCTTTCCCTGTGGAGAAGGCTGTCCTCACAGAGTCCCCCAGTGTTCCAGGTGATGGACACAGAGGCTTGGACTGAATCTGCCAGAGAGAAACCAGGAGAGTGTGATTTTGTTGAAAGCAAAAGAAGGAGCCAGATTCAGAAAGAAGGACCCACTTCTTTCACAGAGGCAGCTGCCCTTCTGAAGATGACTCCCTGGATTAGAAACCAATTGCAGGGCAACCCCGGGAGCCATGTGCTAAAGATGTAAGAGTCACATGATTCAAGGAGCCTGGGTCACTAAGTCACCCATGAAGGAGAGTTGACCCCACCTGGGAATGCTTGGCTTGAATGTGGGGACAAATTGGCCTTCCAAAAAATTCGTGAAATGTTAAGACATTGCCATTTTGATATTGAAATAGAAGGCTATTGTCAACAGTTAATACATTTATTGAGGCCTTTCATTGCTGTGCTCCTGCCACCTGGACTGACTAAATACAAATGAGGAGAGGAGCCTTCAGGGAAGGCAGATCCTTGTGACCTTTGTAGGTAGGAGCAGGCCTCCCCGCTGCTGAAGGAAACTTGAATTCAGGAGAACGGGCCACACCCATAAGCAGGGGCACAGTGTGCCCCCCATTACACCCTGACATGCTCATGGGCAGAGAATGGGTGGTGACATGGCACTGCTTTGATCTTCTGGGCTTCCTGCAGGGCCAGGTGGGGACTAGAGTGGTCAGAGCTCATGGCTGGTGTCCTCTGGCTGCAATCAACATTTCCCACTTGCTCAAATACCCTGTACAAATAATCTCACTTTCTATTTGTATGGTCAGCAAAGTTAGAGAACACTGTTTTTTTATAGCAACTGGTCTTCTCCTTCCTGTCCAGCCCTGAGTGGTGTTTCATGTTTGAGACAAGGCTCAAGTCTCTGTGGATTTCACTGGGAGATTCTCATTTGACCTCTCTGATTGTTTTTACAGTAAAGAACATGCATACTTTAAGGAGAGAAAAAGAGCTGGAAAAGATTTTCTGTTCAGGTTGAAGTCAGTGAGAAGATTAGATTGATTACACAAATCAACAAAGCCTTCAAGTTACCTCCAGTGGAGACTAGTCCTCTGAACTTAAAAACGCTGACTGCGGCAGCACTCAGTAAATATCTGGACAAGTCTACTTGTTACTTGAGGATATTGAAGATCTTCTTCAAAAAGAACAGGAGAGAGTCCCCTAAACTTTCATTTCATGCCTCAACTTCAAGGCATAGTCACTCGATGTATTAAAATACTTCAGTCTCAAGTGACTGAGGCCAAAAACTTCTTAAAAGCATCTCAGAAGAACTTCAAAGAGAAATGATGGATGGTTTGGAAGAAAACACTCATTTTTAGGAAAACCTAAAACTAATGTCCCAAGAAGCTGTGACCTAGAAGAAAAAGTGTGAGAAATGAAGGAACAGAAAAAAAATGCTTGACAACTTGAAAACACGAATGAAAGATTTTTGTAAATGATAAAGACAGCCCTTTAAAATCTCTCAGACCATACTGAAGATAATTAGTTTGTCTGCCTTCTTTAGAGTACATTACAGGGCTGTGGCAACTTGAAATTAGACAAAGAGAAAAACAGAAAATTGAGAACCTCTAGACTTCAAGTTAATTTGAAGAAATACATTGATGCTGTTAAATTTTTCCTTAAAAAAGGAAGGGGATGAAAAAGGGTTGAAGGAGACAACGACGTCTATTTAAAGAGTTAAGTAAAGAAAATCAAATAAATGGTCACCAAACTGAATAAGTGTTTTTGTAGTCTGAAAAGGTAATTTGAAAATGAGATTCAAAAACTTCAGCTAAAACATCAAACATTGCCTGAACTACATCAAGAACACATAATGCAAATTTGCAGAAAATCAAGGGAATTTACTGCTTGGAAATTGAGAAGAAAGCATATGAAAACATCAGCTATATGTATCACAAGTATGGCTCCTACAGGAAGATGACCTTGAGAAAGTCTTGGAAAGACGCACTGTCTTCTATCAAAGTTGGATCATCTCCCATGAGAAAAAAAAGAAAGCTCAAGAACGTTGGATGGCAGCTTGGCTTACTGAGAGAAAGCTCACTGAGCTAGGGAAAGAAAATGATCACAACCAACAAAATTGGCTCAGGCAGAATTTAAATTCCAAGTGGTTCCTATTCTTCTACATGCAGCCTTGGGCAGAGACCCGAGAGTATCTGGGGATATCCTGCATCTTCAGGTCCCCAGGAAGGGTAGGGGGTAAGTTGTGAAGGCTCAGTCATTTGGGTCACCAGGTTTAACTCAGGTTTATAGCAACTCCTAAATATCCACTGGAGGACATCTATGTTTTCTCTCTGTAAAAATAATCTCTTTTTAGTTTAACTGCTTTTTCTTAATTGAGGCCACATTTCTTCAAATTGAAGTTTGATAGAGTCTTAATTCCTAAGATAGTTTTATGAATCTAGATGGTTTTAATAAAATTCTTATGAATATTGGACCACTTCACTAGACCCCCAGAATTAGATCCATGTAAGTGCTGTATTTAGGTTGGACCAGATGGTCAACTATTAAACCATAATTGAATTTTTAATAATCAGGGAGAAACACTTAAATCAATAAAGGTCATTTATATATGCTACAAATTGTTACAAGAAATCTGAAAAAATAACAATATTTACCTCAGTAAATTTTGGCTTAAAAAACAGTACAAAACTCTACCACCACAAATGAAGAACAACAATTCTCCTAACTAAATCTATTACTATTAGTTTATCACTAAATTCATAGTTAATTTAGGAGAGGTAACACTTTGTTCATGATATTCTTTGCTACTTAAACATTTCTAAATTTTATGTAAAATAAAAGCTTTCCCTTAAAAAAAGCTTTCACTATCCTTTCTAATCTAAACGGTTCGTTTCTTTTTCTCATCTCTACCATTACTAGATATCTAGTACCAGATAAGGTACCGCCAGATCAGGTTTTCACACCACCTGACTGATCCACCTAAAAATATCCAAATTGGCCTACCAATCTCTAGTCAGGTGAATGATACCATTTATTATGTGGTAGGCATTGGGCCAAGTATCTCACATAAATTATCTCATCTAATCCTTCATAGCAGTGTACAAGGTAATTTAGTTATCTCATGTGTGTTACTACCTTTGCTTCAAAAGCTTCAGTAGCTCCCCAAATTATTTTCAGTCCTCTATCACCCAGCCCAACCTATTTTTCTACTCATTCCTCATTCTTCCTCATAATCTATAGTGTTCCATTCAAACTCAATTGTTGTGTTCCCTGTAGGCTCCCTGTGCTTTCCTGAGACTGAATCTTTACATGCCCAATTCTATACATACTTTCGGTCACAACACAAATGCCCCCTCTCAACATGAAGCCTCTGTCATCTCCCTGGTAAACTCTCATAGTTCTTTATTCCTCTGACATTTACTTTGAACTTACTGTTATATTCTTCTATTACTTTTGTATTGAAGACAGAATGGGATCTTACTCAGCTATATTGTTCCTGCAAAATCTTCTGCAATATATGGTTCTCAATAGATGTGTAGAATGATTTTACAACTCTGGTAGATGCCTTTAAATGCTTATTAAGAATGTCTAATATGCACGAAACACATACTACACACACTTTTGATTCTCTAGCACTTATTCACGTATTACTTTTTAACTATAGAAGTTTCTCACATTCAGATTTTCTCTCCAAGTTATACTATAAGAATCCTCTGAACTATGCCATATCTTTCAGCTTTTCTAAGCATCAAGTACCATGCTCTACATAGTAAATACCTATTGAATAAACAACTGTGGCCGATGACAGTGCTATGGTGACAAAAAAGCTTCAGGCTCAGGTGAGGGCAAAACAACTTCTAAAATGACTTAAGGTAAATTATCATTTCTTTTTTGTTTTTTAGAGACAGGGTCTTGCTTTGTTGCTCAGGCTGGAGTGTAGTGGGATAATAGCTCACTGCAGCCTCAAATCCCTGGGCTCAAGCGATTCTCTTGCCTCAGCCCCCTGAGTAGCTGAGCCTACTCTAGGTGTGTGCCACCATGCCTGGCTAATTTTTCATATTTTGTAGAGACAAGGTATTGCTATGTTGCCCAGGCTGGTCAACTCCTGGCCTCAAACAATTCTCCCTACTTGGTCTACCAAAGTACTGGGATTACCGGTGTGAGCCACCACACCTGGACAATTGTTTATCATTTCTAAGTTGTAGTGTAATTTTGGATAACTAAAATCTGCACCAGATTTCTTAGATCACTCTCAGAACTTGCTACCTTTTTAAGTTTTTAATATTAAAAATTTCTAAATTTACTGTAAGTTAATCTACTGGATCAAGTAAACATTTTCATTGATCTTAGTGCATGTTATGGCTGTCACTACTTTAATCATAAAACTATTGACATCAATTAACTATTAAGTACAGCAATAAAATTGGAGGCTTGGAATGCGAACAAGGATCTAAACAGCTGCTTAGTATTCCATACATTATCTAATCATAAAGGAAAAAAATTTTGGGGGGGAGTAGGAAAAACCATAGGAAATGAAAGGGAAGAACTAACACATTAGAAGGAAGTATGTTATTTCAGCATGTTTTAACTTAGTATTTTAAATGATACTGGATATAGACATCCAAATGTCCTAATTCTATAGTAAGTATGGAACCATAACACTTCTGGTACCATGAATTCTTTCAGGTAGCATCACTGTGGTGACTTTTCTTCCATTACATGTTATGTCTTTATAGATGACCTTTAAAGAACACTTAATAACACCAGCCACAAAGAATTCATGAGGAATTTAACTTTGTACTCCAGCCAAGATCCCAGAAATCCACATGATCTACAAAATTGGAGGCAAAGGAATTTGGCTTTTTGAATATGTAAATCCTTTAACTTAGTCAAATTTCAAGTTTAAAAAATGAGAGTATTATTAATACTTTTAAAAAGTAAACTAGAGCTTAGGTAAGAGCCTACCCAGATTTGTCACTCACTTACTCAACAAACATATATTGAATACTGTGTGCCAGTTGCTGGAGTGATGATGACTGACAAAGTTCCTGTGTTGGGTGTGTGAAGGATGACAGGCATTAAATAATTTCAAACAATTATATTACAGTTGTGATGAAGTGCTATGTCCTTCTCAATCTATGAGTGCCTGTGCAATATCATGATGCTAGCTGGGGTATGGCAAGGAGAGAGAATTATGTAACCTGTAATAAGAACCTGTAATGGAACATTAAGACATCTGTAAAGACCTTGTTGTGTCTCAAACTTTCTAGAAACTAAAAGAAAACTAAAATACAGTGAACAAGGAGGAGAGTGGGTTGAAGTAAAGCTGGAGAGACAGGCAGGAACAGACTGAAGAGCTTTTTAATCTGTAAGTAGGGGCTTCACTCTAAAGGTGCACCAGACTACACAAAGCTTTGAATGTCATATTAGGATTTTTAGATAGTGGTTAATTAGTTTAGGTCCTTCATTAGGATTAAAGTTGGGCCATAGGTAATTCAGTAGATTAGTTTCTGGAAGTGGCTTAGAGAATTCTTTTGAGACAAAAGGTGAATGGTTTTAGGTTATTTTGTTTTAAAAGCTGAGTATGTAAATACATTCATTTATTGAGCACCACCCATACACAATGCAATGCACTTCAAACATCAACCACCCCCCTGAGATTCAATGGCTTTCTTAAGTGACAGGGAAAGGGGGAGGGTGGGTGACTGAGAGAATAGACATGAATGGCAAAAGTACTTAGAGCAAAAATATAAATTTTTGAGATCCTTTAGCAACTTTTCAGGTATACTCTCACTACCCTCTCCACTTCGATAATGAATACATTTTAATGTAGTTTCCAAGGAAATCTTTAGGTCTACTCTTCCCTGTCATTTTCAACCTGACAACTCCATTTGATCAAGTTAACAGTATTATTATAAATGTGTACGAATATACAGTATCTCAAGATAATGGAGTAAAGATCCAATAAATGTAAAAGCTACCTTTTATTTAAAATGAGGCATATTCTAAAATACTGCAAAGCCAAACCCTGAAAATCAGTTGAGCCATAAAATTTGCTTTACAATGGAATTTAACTAATTGCTCTGTAATTGAGGGGAAAAAAGGCTGAGAGCACTTATAATTGAAGGTGTCCACACTCACTTTTTATTCTAAACTAAAAAAAAAAAAAAATCATGTTCTTAAATATCATTTTAGAAATCAGTCTCCATGAACCAACACCTCAATTTAAAAATAAACATATTTGGGGGAAGCAAGGTAAAGGGTGACCTCTCTGTACTATCTTTGCAACTTTTTGTGAATCTAAAATTATTTTAAAATTAAATGTTTTACAAAACTTATTTGGGGTATATAAAGACCAAATATACTGTCCTGAAAAAAAAATCACTTATTTTGGTTAATGGAGAATTTGGTAGTGGATTTAAAAAAAAGGCTAAAACAATGAAATCTAGAGTGAAATTTTATAAACAGAAGCAATTTAGAACCACAGAAAAATGATTTAAAGCATCAGGTTCAAGTACTGGCTCTACTACCTGCTAGCTGGGTAACCTTGGGCATATTACCTAACTTCTCAAGAGTACAGTGAAAATCAAATAAGTGAAAGAAAAATGTAAACTGTAAAGCCTTGTACAAATGCTATTATTAATTCAAATTTCCTAGCATTAATTCATTCTTTTATAAAGGACTGTCTTCATTTATATCATGTATTCTTTCAGTGGAACAGGAAAACACTTTAAAAATGGTATTCAAACAAAGAAATAGAGCAACTCAGTTTATTACATGCAGATTCTTCTGCATTGTTGCTAACAGTTCACTGGTCCAAAATTACTAAAATACTTAAAAAACTATACATTATGTAAACAAAACATAAATAAGACAGCATAGTTCTTTGTACATATATTTAGTACAGGTTGTTAGGGATTTAGGAATATGTACAATTTTACACCATGGACTGCATTTTCACAATGCATAAATATATATATATATTTTTACAGAAACAAAAATAAAATTTCACTAATGACACAGAATACCATATCTTAGATATGCTACAATAGTCCAAATTCAAGAAGAAAAATGTCAATATAAGTGTGCAAAAGGCTAGCTTACTCTAAACTAGTCAAACTTGACCTTTTTCAATTTATGTTATACAGACAGGTAAATCCTGACCATGTACTTTTAAACAAAGAACCTTTGAAAACATCCTAATACCAATTAGGAGTCAAATGGAACATATTTTTCCCTCCCCAAGAAAACAAAGCCTTGTTGCAAGCTAATGAGAAGATACATTAAAACACATACACACACACACTCACACAACTATGTATATTTTCAACAGTATAATAAACAGTTAAAATTTTTATGGGAGTCAAAACAATGCCCCATTATTTAAAAACTGGCTCTTTCAGTCTAAATTCAAGATGCAGCTGTGTCAGGCTTCTCTAAACCAGATGATTGAAAAGCAGGGAAGACAGAGGCAGGATTTCGACTGGCAGATACGACAATTTGAGAGAGAGATGAAGAGAGTGAAGACACCTTAGATGCTGGAGTATTTATGGTATTCAAAATGGCTCCTTCTGGGCTAACCAATAATTTTTTGACAGAGGTGTCCAAATGAAATACTGAAGTGTTACTTGGCAGTGGAGTATTACTGGAGCAAATGGCAGAAACCAAAGAAGTTTTAGCCAAAAGAGTAGCTGGAGGAGACTTAATTACTGACGTCAATGATACTGTTGGTGCAGGAGGTGGAACAGAAACTTTAGCAGTTGTGTTTACAATTTGTGGTGTTGTATGTACTGTGGGTAGAGAACTGGCATTCCCGAAAGAGTTTACAATTTTTGTGGAGCTTTTCATAGAATGTTTTATAGGCTGCCCACTTAAAGAATTATTTGATGCTAGTGTGATCTTCTGGGCAGGGTTATCTACTGGAGTAGGCTGAATGCCTTGGCTGCTGTTCAGAACTAAGGGAGGTCCATATTTTGGGTTAGTAGATATAAGGAGAACATGGCTGCCAGCTCCAAGACCTTGTGGTGGAACAATAAACCGAGTTCCATTAATCATGATCTGAGTACCAGGCGCCAAAGGTGTACTGGTGTTAATGAATATTTTTTGCTGAATACAAGGTTCACTGAACTGACTCTCTACTAGATTAGTTACATTTGATGGTGTCGTAGCAGTGTGACTGGCAGAGCCACCTGGAGCAGAACTGTAATTAGGGGTTGATTTTACCACAGCAGGGGGCATTTGCTGGTTTGGCAAAGAAGCTAAATTTGAAATATTAATTATTTTACCTGGACTTGGTGAAAGGGATGATAATTCAGTTTGAGGTTTATTTGCATTTACATTTGTTGGCACTGTAGTTGAAATCCCTGGTGACTGAAACTGGAGAGAAGTCCGAGATTGTCTTTTAGAAAGAGAACATGTGGCTCCTGGTACTGTCGCTGAATGTTGAACCGTGTTGACTATTTTAGGGGATGCAGTCACAGGTGTAGTAGGTAAGGCAACAGTAACAGGGATCTGCAAAGCTGATGTTAAACATTTAGGAGACACTGTTGGTTGTGTAGCTGAAATCAGAACAGATGACGCAAGATGTCCTGTTTTCACAGTTGATATAGCCACAGTGTTTCCGAGATTTGACGTGCAAAGTCTATTTGACAAAATAGGCATAATTCTTGAAGAGGTATCATTTCCACTGACTAAAACAGGAGGTCGTGTCCCAACTGAAGCAGAGGTTGAGGTCACTGAAAGGGAACCCAAAGATACGTTTGCTCCTGTTACCGAAAACATGTTTACTGCTCTTGTGGCAGAAACCACTGATTCATTAACAGGAGTAATATTTTGACTCACGAAATTTGAGCTTACTGGAATTGAATTACCACTTGTTGACAATGGCAAAACATAGCCCTTGCTACTCTTGTCTTCTCCTTTTGGGATTACATTTTGCATTATATTAATTGGTGGTATAGCTGGTACACTGCCTGAAGTATTTACAATTGCTTGACCTATGTTTAGCCCAATTTTCACATCTTTTATCTGAGACACAGTTGGTGATGAATTTATTTTTATTGGTGCTCCCACTGTAGATGGAATCAGTACTATTTGGGATTGCTCTGGAGTCTTAACATACGTTTTATTCAATGAGGGAGGAAGAGTTTGTTTTAATGATTCTGCAACAATAGTTGGTGTCGAAGTGCCACTGGGAACTGGAGCATTAATAAAAACTAATTTCTGGGCAGAAACACCAGTAGATGTTGGTGCAGGTGTCACATTAACTGCAGTTCCACTGCCAGAAGAAAGAACAGATGGAGCTGATACCAGCATAAGTTTCTGAACTGGAGTCCCACTGGTCACATCTCCATTTGTTGCTACTGTTGCTTCTGATCTTGTAACTGGGCAACTTTTTGTGATATAATCTACTTGTTGCTGTTTAGTTGGAGTATGAATAACATTTCCATTGCTTTGTCCAAAATTTCCTGTTGATATGCTAATTACACTTACTGAACTACTTGTTGTTGATGGTAGCAGAGTGCTAGAAGAAACAGAGGACTTCAAGGGAGAAGGAGGCATGTGGGAAGTTTTATCTATCATGTGGCCCAAATTACCACTGCTAGTGGGGTGACCTAATGTAAGTTTGAGATTTTTCCCTACGGATGGATTAAAACTAGCTGGAATGGAAATAGAACTTGGTGTTTGGCCAAAAGGTGGGAGACTTGATGTAGTAGTCATTCCAGCTACTGGTGAAAATGCAGAGGATGATGAAGTTGTTGATTTTGGCATCAAAAATGCCTGAAGCTGAGGAGCAAAAGTGAAAATTGAACTTGAAGATAAAGTGTTGGGTGAATTTTGATCTGGATTGGTCTGTACTTTTACAACTCCAGTGTTCCCACCTCGTGTCCTAACAAGAATTGACTGTGAATCTCTTATACACACAGTTTTTAGTTCTTGCTTTGTTTCAGAAGAATCAGCAGGTTGTTGTGCAAAACAGTTGAGGGAACTACCAGGACTTGTAGATCCATTTAGTGTTGCTCCTGATAACACAGGCTGACTTGTTAAGGAAATGGTAGATGAAGCTTTGGGCAGGGGGAACGTGGCTGCTGAAACTGCATTCTTGACTTTTCCTGCTTCACTCTGGCTAGTCTTAACTGGTGGTGTTAATAAATTACTAACAGAGGTTACAGATGACAAAGGCTGTGGTCTAGCACTACTCATATTTGATAAAGGTGTAATGGTCTTGTTGAAAACTGTACTAAGTAGTTGGGTAGAAACAGTTCCTGTTGGGTTGACAAGAACTGATGCTAAAGAAGAGTTTACATTTGTTGTCTGTGGGAAAGATGAACAATGTTGTTCTGTACCTTTTTGTTGAAGTGGCGGTGTTTCTTTTGCAATTGCTTTTCCTTCTTTATGCTGAATCACAAAATTCTTAGGCAGAATAAGAACCTGTTGCATGATTTTTTCTCCTGTTTTAGGATCCACTACAGGTTGCATCTGGATCTTTACAGAGCTACTGTGAAGATCTATTGGCAACCACTGGCCACAGGGCATTTTGTATACCATCTGTAAAGGACCTTTTGTACTGGTGTGGCAGGTCAATGCTGGCTTTACGGAGTTTGCTTCTGGAGAAGATATAACTGGCTTTTCCACAGCAGGAGTACTTCTACCTGTGGAAGGGGGCAGTTGATTTGTTAAGGTCACTTTGTTCCCAATATTCTTTGCAAGCAAGGCCTGAATAGGTTTGGTCCCTTTTTGGAGAGTAGACACTGGTACTGAATCCAATGAGGCAAATGACTCTGGAAATGATGGCTCTGTATGCTTCGATTCATTCAAACAGTCAATTTGCATATCACTTTCTAAATTTTCTGCTGTTGTCTCATTTGTGCTTAACTTTGCTTTCTTCCTTGGGGAAAGTTCTTTTGTGCTATCATCTAGATAACTAGTTTGTTTGGACTGTCGTTTAAATGTTTTAAGCAGTGTTTTCGGTACATCTTTAGAAGGCAATTCTTTTTTCATCAGCTTGCTTCTGGCCATAGGAAAATCTGTTTCTGACAATTTCATATCATCTGAAAATTATAAAAACAAGCATTTTGTTATGTAAAACAGCAACTGAATAGCAATAACACCAATCATAAAAAAGAAAGTCAACCTTTCTTTTGGCAATTTATTAAGAAATCTACTGCAGGATGATTCAAAAGCCTCAGCACCACTGATGGAGATAAAGGTAAGATGACCTTTGACGTGGCAATCTTGGTATCATAACCATGACCAAGAATAACCTATTATTGAGAAAATTATTTTTGGTCAAATCCTACTAATTCTGCTGCCAATATAAGTGTAAAACTTTTTTTTCTTTTCTTTTTTTTTGCTTTTAAGGGACCAGGTCTCACTACGTTGCCCAGGCTGGACTTGAACTCCTGGGCTCAAGTGATCCTCCTGCCTCAGCTGGGACTATAGACATGCACCACCATGCCGGGCTTAATTTTTATCTTTTCAAGAGATATTCCAGCCAACAATTAGGGCTCAGAATTTAACTGGGGAAGGAATCTAGTCTAGTTCTCTTCCTCTAGATAGGGAAACTCTGATATCAAAGAGAGATAGTTCTCCAGTCTATTCTAATTTTAGAGACTCTAAAAAAAAATTTCTAGTTCTTTCTGATGTTTATCTTTACATTAAAAAAATTTATGTTCATATCTGGTCAAACTGGGTTAATAAGAAGTACACTTACAATTCAGCAAAGATATGGAAAACAATATTTCTAACAAATAAATCCATCATTTAATCCTGGAATTAATCATATCTAAACCTTTGGTCTTTACTAGACATATTTTTTTCATTAAGCCTAGGGAAACATAGCCGAAAAGTACTCTAACCTTCACAGATATCTTCTAACCACAAACTTTCATACTACTCTCTTACATAATGAAAGTCATTAAACTAGATTTATGAACTATAATCCGATAAACTGAAATGAATTATAGGTAATCTATTCCAGCCTCCTATCCTTATTAGAATGATGTGTTTATTCTGGTCTCTTTAGGCCATCAACCTTGGTAATACCTCATAAAAAAAGTCTTCAGAATATTAGGGACTTCTCAAATTCTATTTAAAATAAACCTCAGAAACGTGCTTCAGAAACAGTAATGATAAAAAGAGAATGAACCAAATTCAAAGGGATTACAGATCAAAGATCTACAACCTGTAATGAGCAATATGCCTACAGTTTGCAGTCAGGCACTGGGTCCACAAATTCCTAGAAATATAAGTACATGGACAGTGCTTCTTCAAAACATATCAGATTTTCCCAATTAATATATTTCACTGACCAGATTATCTTTTGCCTTCATAGCAAACAAAAACTTCTCTTTGTGCATATAGGGTTGATTTAAAAAAAGTTGTAATGCCTACCTGAATCAAAGTGATCTTTCTCCAGGATATCTAGAGGTTCTGTTGAGTCTATAGACTTAGTGATTTCTCCTTTAGGAGAATCTTTTTCCAGATCTCCTTCACCTTCCTCAGTAGTCCATAGTTCTCTAGTAAACTTATCATGATCAGGTTGTCTTCTGAAGTCATCATAGTCTCTCTTTAGACGGCTCCTGAAATAACAAATAATACATACGTATTAAATTCTTGAAATCTAAACTAATTTTTAACATTTTAAACTACATATTGAAATATTTTCAATTAAGTCACTACAAATTGCGTTTTTATCTTAAGTGTGTCTAAGATGTTTAGTTCAGTCTTGCCAATGATTAATTGCTCAAGAAGACAAAACCTAGGGTGTAGTCATAAACTTAAAAAAATCATACTGAAAATTTTAGAATCAAGTGTTTAAACATACCATTTGTTTGTCTTTCTAAAGGTTGCTCTTACACCCATTAAATGAGAGAAAGGTAATTTCTGTCAGCTACACTGACAGATTTAAGATGGTATTAAAATCATTGATTATAATAATATTTAAAAGGTCATTTTAAAAAAGGTAATCAAGAAATTCTAAACAACAGTATCTATTATTGTGACTATTATACAGAAAAGAACAAATAAATCCATCATTTAATCCTGGAATTAATCATATCTAAACCTTTGGTCTTTACTAGACATATTTTTTTTTTATTAAGCCTACGGAAACATAGCCAAAAAGTAATCTAACCTTCACAGATATCTTTTTTTAATATAAAAACATAATAGCTGTATTTCTGAGAAACTATGGAGAGATAGAAACAAGGTATTTTATAGATCCTTTATAATTACTCTTGCTTTCAACTAAATTCTCTACTTTACCCTCAAACTTTACCCTTAGTTTCTTTTTTGTTTGTTTAAAAAATACATCTAAATATATGGTCTCCAAATTATTTTTGTTACAAATTCTTATTTGCGCATAAGGATTTTAAGTTCTACCTATGTCACTTACCAGTCATAAGACTTTGGGAAAATTTCTTACCTTGCTAAGTATCAGTTTACTTATTTGTACAACGGGAATAATAACAGTATTATTATTATTAACTTCATAGTATGTGTGGCACATAAATAGTCTACAAATGTTAGTTAATAAAAACTCTCAATTTACTTATGTTTTAAATTATTGCTGAAGGTTTTTAATGGAGCAGTAAGATACTAGAATGGGTTTTCAAATGATAATTATAAAATGAATTTCCCATTCAATTTCTAAGATTGGAATGAAAAAATATCTATGTGGGGGTAGTATCAAGTTCTTCTCCTTTCTCACTCTCAGCTAATTAGCCTCAGCTAATGACATTGCTTCTTATTTCATGAAAAATGAAAGCAATCAGAAGAGAACTTTCACAGCTTACACCTCTTCTGCAACTTACCTTAATTTGTACTCATATTCTCCTTCTCCCTACCTAAGCTAATACCTCTATTTAAATGCATCCTCTCTTGCCTAATAAAGGACAACACTCTACCAAATGTCCCTTCCTTTGCCTAAATCCAGTTTTTGTCTTAGATTATTTCCATTAGTACACAAACATGTTATTTCTCCCATTAATAAAAACTAACAACAATAAATACGAAAACACTCTCTATTAACCCCAGCTTATCCTTCCAGGTACTGCCCCACTGCTCTATCCCACTTTACAGCAGAACTCCATGAAAGATGACTCTTCAATTCCTCTTTCCTAATTTTCTTGAATAGACTCCTAAGACTTTTACTCATGTTTCTACCAACACAGCTCACCAAAGTCATTAATGATCTTCATGTTGTCAAATTAAATAATGAATTCTTATTCATCATCTTCCTCAAGCCATCACGAGCAGCCCTCCCCTTTTTGAAATGTTTTCTTTACCTGGTTTCCAAGACATCATTTTTCCTTTCTTAGCCTCCTAGCTTACCGAACACTCTTTCAAAGTCTCTTCTGCTAAGTCCTACTCATTTTGACCACGTCCATGTGTTGGAAGATCCAATGTTCAGTTCTCTTTTTTCCCTTTGTGTTCACATACTAGGTGATTTCTAGCACTCTCATGGCTTTAAAAATAATCAATATGCTGACAACTTCCAAATTTGCACTTCCAGTCTGGTTGATTCCCTTGAATTCAGTCTCATATATTGAACTGCCTACTAATGACACCAGTTAGATGTCTAAAAAACATATCAAACTTGACATGTTGAAATCCAAACTCTCAAATTCCCCTCTACTTCCCAAATCTGCTACTCCTATCTCCTATCTGTTTCCCCTATCTCAGTGTATGGCAATTCCATGATTCCAGGTGTTTAGACCAAAAATACTGGGTATCATCTTTTTTACTCTTTACTTGCTCTCATATTCCATATCGAATCCTTAAATTTTGCCAATCCTACTTCAAGATATATCCAGAATTCAACCACTCCTTGGCATCTGCACTGCTACTATCCTGGTTCAAGGCACTACCATTTTTCTCCTGTATCACTGCTATATAATGTAATTAGTTTCCCTCCTTTTGTCTTTGTCCTATTACACTAATCTCAACATAGCAGCTACAGTGACTGCTTTAAAACATAAGTCAGATCATGTCCCTTCTCTGCTTAAAACCATTCAATGGCTACTCATCTCACTCAGTGTAAAAACTCATCATTAAAGACCTACAGGATCTGGCTACCTTTCCCATTACTTTTCTTACTCTTGTCTCTTACCATGTTCTTCTCCACTCATTCTGCTCTGGTTACACTTGCCTCTTTGCATTTGAAACCTCTAAACGCCAAACATGCTTCAAATCCTAGGGCTTCTGTACCTTCTATTCCCTCTGCCTTTCCCTCAGATATCCACATGGCTCTCTCCTTCAGGTCTCTGTTCAAATATCAACTCGTCAGGGAAACTTTCCCTGACACCTTGGTGACAGCAACCTTCATCTTGTCCAAATCAGCCTTTTCTTATCCCTCTTACCCTGCATTATTTTTCTTCACAGCACTTTTTGGCATCTGATACTTGAGTTTGTCTGTTTCTTCCACTAGAATGTATGTCACAGAGTAGGGGTTTTGTTTAAATATTATTTTCTCAGAGCTTAGGAAGTGCCCTGCATACTTGTTGGCACTCTGAATTACAAATGAATGGAAAACCACTAAATGATTCTAGGACATCTTCCTCAAATCATAAATTAAGGACCATAAAATAAGCAAAACAGATTATAAAGCTTGAATTACCTGTTTCTTTGGAAAGCCTTCATTAACTTTGGTTCCCATGGCAGCAATTCATTCAAAAGACGTATCAATGTACTATGCAATTCTTTTACAGCTTGCCTCCGATGATACCATTTGCCCTAAAAACACAATTTTTAAAGTAAATCCCTTAGATTTAATCTGAAAGTCAATGTCAAGCCTTATTTTCTGATTAAAAAACAAAATCAAGATGCCAATAACCCATCAAAAACATATTTCTTCTTCAGAAGCTTGCAGAAGGGGAAAATATCCTGTAATAAATCTTATTCAATATATTTTACAATTCTAAATTCTACCAGAGAAATCTGAAACCCCTTTCGTCCAACTGGGAAACAAAAATTCAAAAAAATGGTTTAATTACATCACTCATGTTTTAATAAACCATTTGCTAAACATGGGTCATGACATAAGCATTTATATAAATTCATTAAATAAGTAAATAATATGGGTCATTTCAGTAAAGCTTTTGTAATTTTTTCAAAAAGGGAGGAAAAGGGGAGAAAAGCTAGGTTTGTTATACCTAAAAGGAATCTTCTTAACAAACCTCCTTAGGATATTTTATTTTTCTTTTATTTTAAAATGTTTCTAGCACAGAAAAGCAACCAAAGCAGTCACTGTTTTCAATACTGTAATGCTACACTAAGAGTTAATAATTACTGATGCCCCCTCAATTTGCTAAGTATTACCCTACGTATTTAACACACATACACACACACATCCCCATCCCCCTATATATCTGTATCTATAAAGAGCTCTAGCATTTATGAAAACCCTTCTGGGGTGTTTGCATTGTTATGTCCATTTAAAAAAAGGCTGAAACTACAGCTCAGAGAGATTAAAGACTTGGTTAAGGTCCTGTGACCCAAACCCACATCTGCTTGATTGTGAAGTCCAAGATCTAGTAGAACTATCACTACCTCTTAAGAACCGCATTACATAAATTCAATCTGACATAGGCTATAAACACCTCTACCAAACATATACCTTACCAGTATACATAAAATTATTTAAATATTATAGGAATAAATTTCTAACAGTTAAGCCAATCCCCACTCCTCGAGAACATTAGTGTACACCTGGCATTGTCATCTACTGTTATATAACTACGTTGCATTTTTTTATATAGCTTTGAGATATAATTCATATACCATACAATCCACGTATTTTATTTCTAACAAAGACACACAACTATATATGTTATGGATCACATTTAACATGCATAATATTAGACTTTATCCTACAGCAATTGTTAAGTCAGACAATTTGCATATATGTAGAACATTAAGGCAGAAAAATTACCACTATCTAGAACAAAATTATAAACATGTGTATAAATTTTCCAAATATATATAACATATATATACACCTTCAACATTTAAGTCATGGAAATTTTAGTCACATATAAACCTAAATGATTAATAGCACAGTTTTACCAAAAAAAAAAATTGTGCTTTAAACAGAATATTTATGCACATAAAAATAGACAGTTATATTTCTACCTCTGAGGTTTTTATATTTTAGAAGGGGAAAATAGAAATGTGGGATTATATGTGTATGTACACATAATGAATATGGAAACTAGGTTCAATCACTAATTTTTGTCTTTTTAGTGAAATGACAAATCATAGTATTAAGAAAAAAAATTTCAAGAAAAAGTCATTTTTATTTCATGTAATATACTAACATATATAAGCCTCTTTTGTATTAAATGTGTTCTAAAAGTACACACAGGACCCAAGTTAACAATGAGTTAGACCTTAAAAGTTTATTTTTTTCAAAGAAATGTTATAAGATAATATAAAGTTCTTATTCTAACCCATGAAAACAAAACTATTAAACTGGTAACAATAAAACTGAACAAGAAATGACTTTCATCTAGGGAAAGTGAACTTAAATGGAGGAAGATGAAAAGGCAGATGATAGCTACCTTCAATCCTTTGTGGAATGAGGTACGGTTGTTTCAATAAAAAACACAAAATAAGTAGATTTTTCCCTTTAATAAAGGAATGGAAACAACATTCTTTTTCTACTTCCCAACTACTATTTGGCTCACAAATGAAATGTTAAGAGTGGAAGTAAATTTTTCCTAAGCTAAAGAGAGAAGAAAGAAGGTATTAGGAATGAAGGTAGGGAGAATATGCTTTGTGGTAGAATTAATTGGAAAAGCATTCAAAGACTAGGGAGCACCACTCATGTTGAATTCCTCATTGGGGGTTACAAGGAGAACTTTGACAGCTGCAAAGTTAACCTGGGCAGTATGGTTGCTGTCTGGATTAGCATGTAGTGATGGGGTGGGGGATGCAGAAGGACTAGTAGTAGTATAGGACAGAACACCTTAGTCCAGGTCTAGGGTAGATGAGGCACAGGAAGGGGAGACTGTGTAGCTAGATGCTGTTATTTCGAGACACTTGTCAGCTGTATTTGTGTCTCCGCTAAATTAAAATGTTAATTTTTGTAGATGAGAGTTTAAAAAGGATCATAAAGTTTTTATCTTTTTATTTCAGTTTGATTACTAATTTTTCATTAATCCAACATACAGAAATATATTACTGAACTAGCAGAATATATACAAGGAAACGAACTTAAATATTAATCAGAGAATAAATTTCTAACTTTCATATAACTCTATCTTACCCACTAGTCTGTTTTAAAATGTCTATGGCCTTTTAACTTTATGTACATTTTGTGGGCTTTTTCTCTTTCCTTATATGATATATTCTCAACTTGGGGTAGTGGTGGTATGGTAGTTCATTTATAATTTGAAAATGCATATTTAATCATTCTGTATTTAGAAAAAGACTAAAAAGTTTACTATTTTCATAACACAAATTATAGGAAAGTAATGACTGATAGAATGTTTTGCCTAGAAGATACACATAAAGAATATAATGACCTCAACAAAGGGCACCCCCATGCCCTGCCATGGAGTATGTGAGTCTAGTTTTTATGTTGATTAAAGGGGGCACAGGTTTAAAAAAGTTGAGAATCGCTGCTCTGGGTTTGGTATTTGTAAGGTGCTTTAGCCACTGAAAGTAAAAGGGAAACTGACACTGCTTGTTTCATATATCATCTTTGATCAAAACATGTTTACAACCTAAATGGAATTAAAATAATGACATTGTCCCATTCTCCTTAGTGGTGGTCTCAAAGTTTAACAGTATGCAATGGAACTAATGTAAAGAGAAGACAAGTTATAAATTTTTTAAAAGAAATTAGTGATGGTAACAATCTGCCTTATCTTGGGTCTAGTATGAAATCTTTTTAAAAATCAAAACAAATATTTATTAAACTTTAAATTAGATCATTAACTGAAAGCTAGTAATAACTTTTCTGCCTGATCAACTTTATTTATATACACAGATAAGGAAATACCAAGAACAATTATCATGTTTCTTCTAGGATGAAATTATTAAAGAAAATTGTCTAAAGTTACACAGGGAAGTACAGGTGGTCCTCCGTATCCAAGGGTTCTGCATACTCGTATTCAACCAATCATGGATTGAAAATATTTGGGGGAAAAAATGGATGGTTGCATCTATACTGAATACATGGAGTTTTTTTTCTTGTCATTATTCACTAGACAATACAATGTAATAATTATTTATATCACATTTACATTGTATTAGGTATTACAAGTAACCTAGAGATGATTTAAGGTATATAGGAGGATGTGTGCAGGTTCTATGCAAATACTATACCATTTTACATAAGGTACTTGAACATCTGTGGATTTTGGTATTCATGGGGGTGGGGGTGGAGGGATCCTGGAACCAATCCCCTACAGATACTGAGAGACAACTATATTTTTAAACAGATGTCGATGTTAGAATTCTGTATCTCCTGAATGGTAAAATCTACTCTCCTTTTACTACACAATGTTGTCTTTCTTGGTCCTCAAATAGATAATTCCTAAAGAAATAAATTATATTGTGTAAGTACCTATATTTACATGTAGGTATCTCTGTAATGCAAGAAGTAAAATCTAAAATTTATTTTGTTAATTTTAAAAATTATAATTAAAATTATAGTGACCTAAAGTTTAAAAGTGAATTAAAACAAAAGTAACACAGTGAATTCCTTTATCTTCAAACACAGAGAATGCAGATGTAATAAAAATCAGAAAGGCTCTTACAATCTTTATCCGCAATGATTAATACAGAATCAAAGATAATGACAGCTGATAGGTAGCTGGTTTAGTAAAAGATCAATTGTGGAGCAGTTCTATAACTTTCTCTAATAAAAATATATTTAATAAGCGTTGTGCGTATAGCTTTAGTCCTCACTTTATAAACAGGTATGTGAATAGGGGGATAAATTAACTATTTTCAATGTTAGAATTCTCACTATTTTTAGGGATAAAAAATATTTTCTAAGAGAATCCTAATGCATTATGTGAATTTAATAATTCAAATATTTATGGAAGATTGCTTTAAAAAAGAGGAAAGTAATATTTTTCTTTTATGAATCTACTATAAAGTTTAACATAAAGTATGAATTTCAAGCATGCACCATGGAACCAAAGGCATATAGTATAGTCTAAATTTGAAGCTTACCTTTCATTGCTTTCTCATCCAATGTCCACTGCAGCTGCAGATTGCCAGCTCCCTTTCCATGACATGCCCCAACTACCAAACAGTGAAGGTTTTATAACTCCATAGGGATTACTACAAAAAGGAGCTGGTCTATGGTCACAAGATAAGTCCTTTATTATATTATGCAGTTTTATAAGTTTTTGAGTGCAATATATTAATAACTTAAGGAATTATAAAGGAAATGAAACTTTAAAAAAACTTACAAAACTACACAATATTGCGGAAAAAAGGCTGCATCACTATGTGTGTGAAATGAGTAGGGGAGGGAAACTTACCTTACAACTAAAGAACAACTCCATTCTGCTGCAGTAATCTGGGGTGGGTATGACAGCACCAGCATAATGCTGGCTGGGGTGTTGCAAGGAGAGGGAGTTGGCAATCTACTGATGCTGGGGACATTGGACACCTAAAAGGAAAAAAAAGAGGAAAATAAATAAATTGTAGATTTATTAAATGTCTCATCACCATGGATATATTTTGCACATTTTAATAAATTTAGATGCTCTGTATGTTAAACTTAGGTGAAAGTCACTTGTTTACACAAGCCATTCAGTTACTTACATAGATTTTCTTGTAATGTTTTATCTAAACAAAACAACTATCAGCAGTCATATAAAGAAAAAATTAAAATTGTATAAAAATACACTAATGCTTTTTTAAATTGAGAAGGCACTGTGGAGATGACAAAATCATTTTTATTAAAAAGAACAGTACAAAAACATGATGTATATAATCAAAGTATGAATACTAGTTTTCTGTATGCTTTTATTTACAAATAGGTTGTTAGATCACAGAAACACGGATCACAAAGTATTTTTTGTTACAGGCTTGATTCTTGTCACAGACATAAATTCTGTGTTTGAAAAGGAATTAAATATTCATATATTATGCTTTTCAAATAAAATGCAAATACCTTTTAGAAAAGCCAAGTGGATCCCTACACAAAGATGTCTTATTTAAGAGTTTCATGTTCTACTGACTAAGCCAGTCAGGCACTAAAGATGTCTCATTTAACATCACTAAAAGTAGTTTTTGTATAATCTAAACCCAAATGTATAAAAACATAGCACAAATAAAATTAATTGCAATTAAGTATTTTAATAAACTAATTATTTGGTATTCTCCTTAGTCTAAGTACTATTAAATGAAAAGGTAATACTATATTCAATAGTATTCACTTTTCTTTCTTACTGCTTACCTAGACAAACTACTACCATAGTCACATATTTCTGCATATTCATAGTTTTGGGAGTAAAACATTGCATTCATCTTGTTGGCATACAGTCCCTTAAAAAAGTGCTAGTTTGACAGTACAGTAAAATGTCTGCAGGTTAATATGAAAAAAGTTACAAAGTATTTTAATAATGTCAGAGGTTCTAATGTGAACTATTAATATCATATGCTATTATTTTCTCTTAAGATACTCTCACCAATTTTCACTTTAATAATTAATAGGAAAGGGAAGCATTTGTACTTTATTTTAAAGGCATCGCACACTGAATACATTGAATATTATGTACAACGTTTACATTATATTTCTAAGTTAGCATTTAAATAGAAAACATGGAAGCAAACAACTACAATAATGATGATAACACTGCAAGTTGCTGTGTCTTTTGACCTTGTAGAGAAGGAAAACTGGGCAACAGATCACATTCCTAGTGAGGTAGTTCACTATCACTGGGGAAGAAAATCTAACAATGTACATTTAACAGATTATATACTACCATTTTCATTTACAAAGAAGAAAGAACCCTGGATGGAAAATTAAACACTGGCTTAGTATCTGAATTTGACTGTTTTCAGTATGGTGGTAGCAAACAAGTTGATAAAATTTTATCAAATCTATACATGCTATCAGAAAGGTGGATTCTCAAGCAATTCACAGCACAATCTAAATGACTAAGTAATACTGTTTATTTGGCATCACAGAGGCATAAAAAGTTCCACCTAAGTGAAATTAAGGTTGGAAATATCTTAAAAGCAAGTCCTACTTATTTTTACTTTTTCATACTCTATCACAATGCCTAACACAAAAGAGGCCCACAATAAGTACTCAACTATTAACACATTGACTGGCACACCAGAAAAAATTTTTTTTTCCTTGGGGCCATGGTGTTTTATTACAAAAACAGAATAAAAACTTAGAAAACAAAACAATCCTTTATAATTGAATGAAAAATTTGTTATTTTTTGTTGTTTTCTGTGCATGAGTTATATGCAACTTGAAAAATAGTCCTGTGGCTCCCAAGGTGAAGAGACATGAGTTATCTATGCTTATTGAGGCCCTGGGCTCAAAACTAGCATGAGTTAAATACAATTTATATGGCAGTTAATGTGTTAATACATAAGTAAATTTCTCAGATAACTGATGCTTCCTCCTTAGATGCAAAAGTTTTCCTCTTTAGATTAAAAAAAAATTAAGAAATGTTCTTAAAACATAAGTCTTTCAGATTTTCTGACAACACAATGAAGAGTTTAACTCCTGAGACCTGGGTCATCATTATGACAAGTTACTGTGTTATGTTTTTATATAGTGACTATCAGGTGGTTTCTAGGTTTATTACCTATATTCTTGTATTAAGCAGTTATTGATTATTATACTTTTAGACTCCTAAGATCTTTTTAAAGTTTTTTCAATTGTCTTCTTAAAATTTATTAGTGTTTCATGCTGTCAATAAATGTGCCTTAACTGTCTCTTGTTCTAATTAAAAGCAGCTGCTACTACTTGTTACATTAAAAGAAACTGGTCCCCATAAAGCCTTCTTCCATTTTAAAGTGCTGGAGTATACCCATGTGGACTCTGTGCCCTCTATTTAGACTTCTTTTTGCTTTCTGCTGGATTCTGAGTTACTTTTCCTTCAATATATATAATGTATCATTTTCTTCCCTTTTTCTACAGAGTCTGGTAAAATGGTGAGGAAATTTCATTAATGTTCAGTCCTCTCAAGTTTTTTTTTTTTTTCTTTTTTATTGGGGGAAAACTACAAAGCATCCTCTCAAGTTTTTGATGATATTACTTCCCAATTCATAAAAGGCACTGAACTAAGGTCTTTCCAAAGATTTTGATATCTTCTGTAATATAAAAATCCCGAATGATGTGAAGTTCATGTTTTGGCACTAACACCCCCCACCCCATAGATTTAAATTCAATTTTCCAGAACAGTGGAAGATAGTAAAGTAACTGTTAAATAGAAGATTATAAAAATTTATTGGGACTTTGAAATGTATTTGACGTTTAGATTGTTACTTATACTCGAATAATATGCGTGGTAAGTATTTCAAAAAGGTTTAAAGCAAATTAAAAAAGCCACACTATGAAGCTCTGACTATGGAAAGATCTGCCACCTACTTCAACTCTTCTTGAAGCGTACTCCATGCTGGGAATATACAGCATTATTAACTCTCTGCCTGATGTAAAAACATCATATAATCTATTTGCCTTTTCACTGGTATTTTCATGAATGTTTCCCTGATGGGATTCAAACTATGCCAAACTGCAGTAAGTAGAAACAGTGAGCACTATTAACAAGGGCTGAAATCTGGTTCTTAGTGGAGCAGAGTAGGATATGAATGAGGATAATAATAATATATTCTCAGATAATTCAGTGACTACAGTTGATTGAAGCTTTGTTTGCCTTACCAGTCATATATGTTCTGGTTGACACTGCCTGTCATCTAGCTTTCCTTTCTATGATTTTGAACATGTCAGTTAACATTTGATTCTTCATAAAATTGGTGTTATTTGCCCTTCCACTCTACTCCCAAACACCATATAGACACGTAATTAAGGGATGTGAGCAAGTATCTAAGGTGTCTGGTGATTTCTGAATAAACATAACTTGAAAATAAACGATTAAGATTTTATGAGAGGACAATAGCCCAATCAACCCTGATTAAAATTAAAAATTTATCCCCGTGGTTGAGGATAAAACTTTAAGATCTTTAAGTGAATTACCTGAATACGGGAACTTGGTTTTAATCTTTGGATCCCTATCAAGTTCCTGGTACTATACATGGCATATAGAAGACATTTAGGAAACATTTATCTAATGAATAAGACTAGAATTCATAACTAAGGTAAGAAAACTATTTTATCCATTTTGCAGCCATTTCCAAAAGGTCATGTTAATTTTTAAAAGCTTTAAATATAACTAAAGATAAATTGATTTTCCTCCCACAGCTGAAACCGTTTTCAGTTTTGTTAACTATTAACTTGTTTACCAGAAGATCTAGAATTAAAAAACACATTATACACAATGATGTAATTGTTTAAGTCTTAACTAAAACTAATTTTAAGACTAATGTGAGATTATTGCAACCATATCTACAACCAAAGCCATTAAATAAAGTTAATTAGGGCTTAAGGACTCGGAATGTACTTAACGTTCCTTACACTGTAGATTTTTTAGTATAAACATCTGATTATAAAATAATATTGATTTGATGCCTCAATAAAAGAAAATAGGATATGAAATGAAAAGAAGAGGGAAAAATCCCATCATTCTTATTATAATATAGTAAAATTTCTTTTTGACAAGTGACAAAAAATAAGATTCATGTATAATAATTTCTTTGCCTTCTATCAGGCTTTTATTATATGCAATTATGTTTTTGGCCCATATAAATATATGTAATACATGTAATCAGTGAAGTTTTAGAAATGATTTGACAATATTTATCCATTTACCTATGTATAATTCCTTACTATACTTCACTTTAAGAATATATCACATTTTATTTCTAAAAATGAACAAAGAAAATACATATACAACCATGTTATTTGTAGTTTCCTCATTTCCCGCACTAAAGAAGGTAAAAGGTAAATGGTAAACATACTTAGAAGAGGCCACAAACCATAATGGATTGGAGATAGCTATGACAAATCTGAAGCTAAGGTCAAGAATCCTTCTTCACTATCTGATGGAATCATGAAGGGTAAAGGTTAACAATGACATTCACAAATTCCATCAAATGCAAGTCTGACTTAAAGGTATATGACGTAATAGAATACTCTCAATTATGGGATCTGGTATTATGATTTCATTGATTCTACTTAACTTTCAAAACATCAACTTGTTTTCTCCCCATAAGTTGGCAGCAGTAGACAGAATGAGAGAATAGGACACTTAGCAAATGTAGGCTTATATCAAGCACAACTGACATTTGGGGCCAGATATTTTGCTGTGGGGGAGTGTCCTGTACATCATAGGATCATTACAATGTAGGATGTACAGCAGTATTGTTAGCCTCCATCCATTAAATGCCAGTACCACCTCTTCAATTGTGACAACCAAAAGTGTCTGCAGACATTGTCAAAAGTCTCCTGGGGGAAGGGGAGCAAAATCAAGCCCAATAACCACTGGCTTATATAGAAATCTGTGACCAAAAAATGGGGTATTACTATCTCTAAGTTTCTGACTTCTCCAATGTTTGGTCTAGCTAATGTATATCCTTTGGTTAAGTAAGAAAAGTATTACTATTGTATTATGAATTTAATTATTTTAAGAACTTAATAAGATTAATTTTATCCATTACTTGAAATTCCTTTTTAACATGCTTCTATACATATTATAATCATTATACACATATTATTTTGTATGTTCTTAAAATTTATCATTTCACAAATATTTCCATGTTGTAACAATGATTTACCAGTATTTCATTTTACTAACTATATACCACTGTGTTAATGTCATTTAGTCAGTCATCTCCCTACTTTGGACATATAGGTTATTTCCAAATTTCTACTATTAGAGGTAGTCTGCTAAACATACCACTGTGTAAATTATTTTTAGGGGATAGGGGGAAGAAATGGGGAGAATAAAAGTTAAATTCCAAGTAGCACCACAGGATAAAAGAGTACAAGCAGTTTTATAGTTTCTCTTACATACTGAATATAAAATTTAGAAATTGAAATCTCTTAAATTCTGCTCAATGCTGAGGTCCTTATCTATTAAAACATGTATTGTAAAATATATAGTCTTACATTTAAAATTTTAATTTATCAATATTGATAACATTTTCATTTATCATTATCTACTCCAGATGATGTTTCTTTCTGTACATATACAGCATCTTTTTGTTGCCAAATTTTCACTTTTCCTTTTACCCAATCTCTACACAGATCTTTGCTTATTGAAGACGGAAATTTTTTTGAAAGTCTAAACTATGATATAAAGCATAAGGAAATTAAGCAGATATGAGGGGGAAAAGGGAACATATATGAAAACCTTAAACATGAAAGTTTGGCAAATCTTCCAATTTTTATTATTTAGAAAACAATAATGTCTAACAAATTTCACATACAGTAAGATCAGATAAATTTATCAATATCTTAGCTCTATCTTTCGGGAAAATAAATTTCCTAGACTAAAAAAGATGCTTTTCAAATAATTAAGCAAAATGCAAATTTTATCTCTTAATTAAAACCACAAAAATAAAAATAAAAGGTGGTGATTTCTCCTTTAGATCACTAAAGAATCCTATGAGATGAGATCCATAACGATGAGTAAGACAAAATTAAAGCACTTTGTCATTCTATGTATTTATTTCAACCAGAGGTCTCAATTTAAACAAATCTCAGGTAGATAATTAAGTATAGCACTGCAGGATCGAAAGGATGTTGAGTCTTATGTGACTAAGCCCCTAAATGTAATGGGTCAACTGAACTAAGTTGAGAAATTAAAGCACTTTTCTTTCTTCACATTATTAACCATAAATGAAATTAGTTGCCTTGCAAGAATAAGCAAACAATTTAGATTTAAAAGACTATAAATCTAATACAATGGCAAAACTTCTAGGAGGTTAAAAAAGCTTTTTAATGTAAAATAAAACTGCTCTAAAAAATAAAGTTTATTAATTAAAAAAAAACAAATAAAAAACTTTTTAAATGGAATATTGACCTAGTTGGGGAAATGGGATCATTCTTCCTTGCTGCTTTGGTAGGAAAAACTTCCTGGAAAGGCCCTGCAGAGAAGCAGCTAGGTGTTTTATATGAATCCATGTTAAATCTTCTATCATTTGTCATTTCTATGTTTATTAATAACATTTATGACAACCAAATGTTTATATGGAATATACCTTCTTTGTTATTGGAGCCATTATTGTAAATGTGAACACTGATAATGAATAATAGAATTGTCTTAACTCTAAATACTATTTTAGCTTTGATAGTGATATCTTCTTATGAAGAACAATATTAATATTTCATTTGTCTGAAAATAGTGAAGGAAGCCAACAAGACAAGGAGTCAGTCAAAGTAGCTATCACTATCACCAAGTTCACATACTTCATTACTAAGAAAGTCCCTTGTCCTCACCATGAGCCCAGTTTTCATAAGTATGGTTACCTGCTTTCTTAATCCACAGTATATCAGTTAGGGCAAGTATATGGAGACACACAAGAAATGACAGGTGACAGACAGCCTGGCAATGAAAAAGAGACAAACAAAAGCAACAATACAAACAAAATTCTTCAAAATATGCAGCATAAAAGTCTTCTGATGAATGTTTAATTAGAGCTACTAATATCAACAGATTTTCAGAGTAACAATACAATTATTGATATTCATAATGATGACCCTTGAGTCATTAAGAAAGGGTTAAATTATGTTCAGTATAGTACAAGGAGGCAGGCAAGTTTTCCATTAAATGATTAATGAATGATTAATGAGGAATTTTCATTAATGGTTCAGCATTTCATTAATGGCTGGGCATGGTGGCTTACACCTGTAATCCCAGCACTTTGGGAGGCCAAGGTGGGAGGATCACATGAGCCCAGGAGTTTAAGACCACAACCTGGGCAACATAGAGAAACCTCATCCTCTTTAAAAAAAATAAAAATAAAAAAAAATAATAAATTAACTGGGTATGGTGGCACCAGCCTACGAGTCCCAGTTACTTGGGAGGCTGAGGCACAAGGATCACTTGAGCCCAGGAGTTTGAGGTTGCAGTGAGCTATGATAGCAGTACTGCACGCCATCCTGGGCGAGTGAGTGAGACCTTGTCTCAAAAAACAAGCAAACAAACAAATAAATAAAATAAGAGTTTTAGTATCAAAGGTTTAAGTTTCAGTTGTCTAGAAAACTCAATTAAGTGGAACACCTTATTCCCAAATGATGCCAGACAAATAAACTGGTATTAAATATTAACATAAACATTCAATAAAGTTAATTCCTGTAACACTCAATATTAACTTTTATACAATATGAGGAATGATCCTGAGATGCAAACTTTCACTGTCTATTTGTTTTATGCTGTGTAGCCATTTCATTGTTTGAGATAATCTGTTCACATATTACAATCTGTCTAAAACAATCTTTTAGACAGTTTAACTTAAGAGGATATATAGCTCATATGTTGGTAATCTCAGTAAGAGTATCCCTGCTAAGTACAATTCCAAGAACTTCTATTTCTTAAAGAGTGAAAAACGTATTTTAAAACTATTAATAATATGCAAATATCAGGGGCATGGATAAGTCAAAAGTTTACAGAGACAAATCCAATCAATTAAACCCTTTATGTAATCTAAAATTTTCTGATATACATGTCCTTAAGGAATATAATATCAAGTATTTGTAGTTTATTTTTCTTTTACTCCTCTATTTGTTCCTGGGAAGGAAGGCGATATGCTTATACCTCATAACACCAATGGAAGTGAGGTGGATGGCTTTTAAGAAAAATTCTAGGGTGCTTGCAAAAGTATTTTTCTCCTGTAAGACATGCCATAAGTACTTAAATCAACTATGCTTAAAACTATCCATTAGAAAACAAATAAAACTCTAATTTATAATAATGGGAAAAAATTAAAGTAAGTTGTATTTAACTGCAGCATAAAAAAATCAACAAATTTATTTAACAGAATTTTGTTTAGAATGAAATATAATGAACACCTCACTAAAAACAGCTCCCTCAAAAAACTATAAATAACATCCTGATTTTCAAAAACTATTCTTTCCTACTAAAGCACAGAATCAGTCTTTTCTGAGCATAAAACATCAAATAAATAAATAAGGACTTTTTGCTGCAGAGAACATTTTCTAATACTAACATAAATGTTTATTTGAAGAATATATCACAGCAATAAATTTTAATACTTGATCTTCCACATCAAGAGACTGCCCATATACCTAAAGTATACATATGAAAACATAAGAGTCTAATATGGATCTAAACCCATTTTTAATGGAATTATTTCTAAAATATACAGTTTTCTCCAGTCTCAAATTATATACTGAATATAATATTTTCTTGCTAATTGATGACTATCATTATGAACATTATTCTATTTCTTAAATTATAGCCATACTCTCAAGTATATCACATCAAAGACTTCTGAAATGGTTAAGGCTGTTTTATCCTGGTGTTAACTAACCTCAGAAGGTTGTAATTTTATGGTATTTCAATCTCCTCCCTTCAGAGTGCTACAAATAAATCTTTCCTAACAGTATATAAAATGACTACTACAAATCTGCTGATACCAAACTTGCTCCATCACTAACCATATTATATACATATTTATATTAACAGGTTCTGGGCCAAGATCTAAAAATGGCTTCATGACATTCCTAAGGAATAAAACAAAGATTTTTTTAAAAAATGATGACTCATTTTATTCAGTGTTTAAAGTCTTCCTTTCCCATTTATTTATTGGTATGTAATTATGTTTCAAATTTGTGCATAACCCAACTATAAATGCCAGGTAAGTAGTGTTTATTGATTTAATAAGTAGCAAAATTGAGTGTTTTACCAAGTATTGGGTGAATAATATAATGCTGGTATACTCTAGTCTCTCAAGAACAAAAAAATTAGAAAATGAAAGTAAAGATTAATAACAAATTTAGAATACATAGTGGAAGTTAAAAAAAACTTTTAGCTGATAAAGATTCTTTAAAAAGTCATATTGTTAAGCATATATACAAATTATCTGGGGCAGGATTAAGAAATTTTCATTTGCTTTTATGTTACACTTAATTAAAATTTTATGTTACTAAGCAACCAACTTCCATTAAAAGCATATAATTATTAAGAATATTTGCAAGGTAAGCATTACCCAAAAAACTACCAGTCAGAAAACAACCAGCCAGTATATTGGGAAGTATCTAAAACTATACCTGATATAAACCAGGCAAACAAAATTAATTTAATTGCCCCGGTACCATTTTTGTCTATTAAAAATGAAAACTAGACCACACAGGAGAAATAAAAGAAACAATGTTTCTATCTTTCATTGCAAATTTTCATGTAATCCAGGAGAACAAAATCAAAAAAAGGCTTTAGAAAAAACCAGGAATAAATTTTAATGCTGACAATAAATATAGAACTTTTGGATCAACACCTACCGATTTTTTTCTACTGTTTTCCAGATCTTTGAGTTCATTCTCGATTTTTGTGATTAATTCCCTGAGTTCATCAAGATTAGTGCAAATAAGCTAAAATAAAACACAAAAACACAGCTTGATAACACATAATATAAAACACCCAAAATGTGGTAACAGAAGTTGTTTTAACACACACTGAATTCACAATTATTTTTCTCTGTAATAGTAAAAGGCAAGGAAAGTTCGCAGTTTATATTTTAAAAGATATTGTTATGATGTATGAACTTCAGGATTAGTATAAAGGCAGCTGAAATTTCAACATTGGTGGTTTATCCCACATTCCCACCTCTCAGTTTGCTTTATAATCCAGGTACTTTCTTAACATTATTAACTTTCAGCCCAGAATGACAAAGATCTGGAAACTCACCCTGGATTTCACAGGTTACTCAATCACCTTTAACAAATGCTTCACCAGGCAGCCTCCTATTAGGTGAAGAAATGTACCCCTGGAGAACTATCGTTATACCTTTGTTTGTTTTGCTAGCTACACAATTTAACAAACCTTAGTTATTACTGTTGGGATTGCTAGTAACAAAGGACTACAAGTATATGTAATATATTAAAGACTTGGATGAAATTAAGTATACATTCTTAGTATGAGCTTATTAGTCTTTAATAAAACCATCTCCACAAACAGCATCTATTTCCTTTCATAATTATATGGTTCTTTTTATTTCACCTTGGTAATGCTGGCAAATGGCCAAAGTAATTGAGTCTTAGTTATTAATAACTGAACTAGCTTTGTTTAATTACTAAATTTTTAAACTGTGAAGTGTCAGCAACAATTAAAAAAATTAGTAACTACACTTTAGTTCTTGTAAAATTATACTGAACTCCTCTAATTAATTCAATATACTTTTTTCCTAAAATAATTTAAACTATTTTTAAAAATCTAATGTGAAAAAGAAATAGACGATTTCTGAAACAAAACTACAACCACAGAGGAAAAGCTTCAGATTAATAAAAGTCTTGTTGCAGTGTTGATACTATGTAATTTAAAAAAATACTCTACTTATAAATAATTAATTCACCATTAACTTTTATCAGCCCCATGTTTGTCACATTCATTAATTTCTACGTAAGGGCATCATTTTCCTCAAAGGCATATTTTATTTTACTAGAAAAACAAACAAAACAACAAAAGCAAAAGTGGGTCATAAGATAATTCTTGGTGGCTACTGAGTGAGAAAAATAGACAAGGAGCCCCTTGAATTTCCTGTATTAGGTTGAAACACATAAAATCACTGATATGCTTTTGATCTACAAAAATGGCAATATGGTTCACCCTAGTAGACCAAGAAAAAATTATCACAGATATTATTATAATTAGTGTTAACAATTACTTATTAGAAATATCTACACAAAATTTTAAACTGATAGAACTGATAAAGTAGGGAAAGTACGTACTTAAGTAATCAAAATCAAACAATTTCAGAGCAGAAAACAGTGATATAACGAGAGAGCTCAGCTTGATATAAGAAACTACACATTTCAATTTGACAAGTCTACTTATGAAAGGAATGTTGATGGTCAAGCAGTGGACTGGCCAACCAGGTAAGTGCCTCTAGAGCTAGATAATTTCTTCAACTTCTATTATACTTATTAAACCTTTGAACAACGTTGACCCTACAGCAGATTTTCATTAAGTACTCAGGGAGAATTAAACTTCCCGTAGTATAATATGCTATTGTGGCCGTGTCAAATTTGCCCCAGAGGCTGAAGGATGGCTATACATCTTTTCACTGAACTTGATGTACCAGTTAACATCACAGCATAGATTTCTCATTTGCACATATGGCAAAGCTCAAAGGAATTTTTACTTAAATCTTAGCTGTCTCACTATCCAAGGAAGAAGGGTACGTTTTACATGAATTTTGTAGGAAATTACAGGAACAATGAAGAGATATTACTCCTACAATTAAACATACCCTAAAAAAATTTTAAGATCTTTTAATTATCAATTAATCATATCAACAAATATTTATATTACATTTAAAGGAATGGATAATAGTTGTGAGGCCAAATCACAAGTGATTTCCACAGCTTAAAGAGATATATTAAAATAACACTTTCAAGTGGCTTACCCAGTAAGTTGTACTAAATCGGCACTTCTCAAACTTTAATGTGCATAAGAATTGCATGGGATCTTACTAAAACATTGTTTCTGATTTAGTAGGTCTGAGGTAAGACCTTGGATTTTGCATTTCTAACAAGTTTCTATGTATAGTCTGCAGATAACACTTTTGAGTAGTAAGATACTAACTAAAAGATTATGAATTACAAACTGGCATGGCTACTGCAACAGTCTGGTACCAAGGAGCTAATGAGTATGAAAATTCAAAAAGATGAATTTCCAAGTAGGAGATGGCATATTGAATTAAATGTACAATGATAAAGACAATTGTCTCTTTAAAATAAATATAATTTAAATATAAATTGTATTGCATTTGACGCTCAAAACATTTTTAGCAATATTTACTTTGAAGTTATATTTAAATGAGTTAATATCTACATAACAATTTATACTCCTTATATACTAATATGTATTTTCTATATATCTCTCACATATACCTAATATATATACACTCAGTAGACAGAGTCAAATTAAGCTATTAGAAAATCTTGTATAGGAACATAATTGATTTGATTTATGTCAACTCTATGTCATATACAACTCTATTCCTTGTCTTTTACAAAGTAAGGCATATATGTGGCCTTTAAACTCAACTCAATTTCAAATGGTTCTTTTAAAAATAGAATCAATCTATTAAATAAAGTTCACCTTAATGAGGAGAACAGATGCATATTTTTGAACAAAGCAAAACACCTTATTAAAACCTCCCTCTCATTATCTGGAACTTGAAAAACATATCTGAGGCACAGGGTCTCCAGGGGTGAAAAGGAAAGCTCCGTAGTAGCTCAAATTACAGTCAGGTACACTGTCAACACTCATGAGAGATTTTCAGTCACACTGCAGAGGTTACAAGAAGAGTTTTATCCCCCAGAAAGAACCCAAGGCTGTCACATTCTCCCCCAATTTTACCTCTCACTTGATATAATCCATAGCAGAGCTACAAAATCATACATCTTAGAGCTGAAAGGGAATAAAAACATGTAATTTGGTCCAAGCCTTAGCCTAGGCTAAAAAGGCCTATCTCCAATTTACATACGAGCTAATTAAAACTAACAGGTAAAGTGACCTACGATGACACACTGGTAGAGAAAACCATAGAATCCAGGACTCCTCCTACTATACCATATTCTTTAAAGGGTCTTTGTAAACACAAAAAAAGAAACAAACAAAAATCTAACAATTGAACGTGTATTATAGTTTTAAATAAAGCTTAATTTATATCTAGGCCTTTATTTTTATTAATTGGTAACATTAACAGTCCCTCTCTTTGACTCAAACAACAATGTATGTATGTTGTGGGTGCGGGAGGACCTGTAGAGATCAAAAAGCACTCCATGATCACATTTCAGAAAAATTACATAATAAATCATTTCTTACTTTATCACCATTTCAAACTAGAAATTATGTCCTTTGGGTAGAAATTCAATAGGTCTGAAAGATACATATTTGTTCCAAAAAAGGACATAAAGTAGCATACAAAAATACAAACAATATGGTAGACCATATGAAAAAGCAAAGCAAAGGGAAAACAATATAGAAAAGTAAAAGCGAATAGGTCCAAACAAAAGCGATGACATTCACTCTCATTCTAATAAAAATATCCTATAATTTATTATAAAAATTATATGCAGAACATTAAATGAACGGTTTAAATTCAAAATTTATATTGTATTTAAACTAAAATTATTGTAACATCTGTTAAAACTATGTAGATAGGAAAATTCCTTCTTATTTCTTATGATCACCATTGCAGCAATAAGGACTATTTCAAAACCTGCAAGGTATCGTTTGTGACATAAAACTAAAAAAGTCTGATAAACAAGTTAACAAAATATTTTTTACTACCATATGATTAAAAACAGATGTTTCTCTCAATGCATTATATTTAAAAAATTGAATTTTAAGGGAGAAGTAAAAACTCCTGCTGTTAAAAGTGGGGGGGGGCGGGGAAAGCCAAAGATGAAAATACTCACTTTAAGAAGTAACAATTCAAAATAATGATATAATCAAAAAGTTCTAATGCGGCGAAGAAGTTTTAAAAAAAAAAAAACCCTCAATTTTGGTCCCAATTTTTTACAATGAAGGTAGTACTTTTTTCTTTTTCCTTAGTTTCTCCATTGGTTAGATGGAGAAATATAGTTTTTTCAGAGCTATGTTAAGGATCAGTGAGTTTATCCTTATGTATGAAAACAATGTAATCTAAGCCTTAGTAGCCAGATTCTGAATTTCCTCTGCAAATCAGCCTTTAGAATAAATCAAACATATGGAACAGAAATATATACTGCATGAAAGATTTTTTGTTTTTGTTACCAAGGAAGAGCAGAGTCATGGTCACTGATTATGTTAAATTATTTAAAAAATTTGTTGAGACTGGACACTTAAGTTTTAAAAATACTTTCTATGACTATCATAATTATGTTATGATAGTCTATTAAGACAGAATTCATAAAATATTAGATTTCTCTCTTAAATGTTAAACAAATGAAAAGACTTTTGGGAAAAATTAATTTTATTAGGAAACCTGATATTCACTTTTTGGTTTAACAGCCTTTCTTTTATTACAAAACTGATAAAGAAAGTAATTCAGTCATTTTAACAAAGTCATAACTGTTAAATTTGATATAAAAGCTTCAATCATCAATATTCTAAACATTCAAAATAAAAATATTTCTGATTTTTTTGTAATTATTACTAATTTTTAAAAAATCCAACAATTTCCCCTACATGCCAAATGTATAACCCATCATAACACTAGAATGGGGTTAAGCATAAGTTTTCACTTTGGTCAAATATAACGATGTAAATAATATTACTTGGTTTTTTTTTACTTTTCAAATTCTTACAGGCTTAATCATATGCCACTTTCATAAGACCAAATCCAAGATTTCAAGGTCTTCAGTAGCTGTAAAAAGTTCTCAGGGTAAATAACAGATGCTCTTAAACCAATGTTTAATCAATTTTCCTACTCATATTGCAGTATTTTTCACCAGAAGCATCTGGCATGCTTATTTGAAAACACAAATAATAATAGCTAAAACAGTAAACCACATCATTTAATCCTCACAACTCTACAAGGTAGGTACTATTATTACCCCATTTTACAGATGAGGAATTGAAATCACAGAGAGGTAAGTAATTTACCCCAAGGTTATAGAGTTAGTAAGTGGTAGAGCTGGCATTCAAACCCAAGTAGCCTGGTTCCAGAATCCAAGTATTTAACTACTAATGCAGATTACTGGCACCCACCTAGACCCATTGAATCAAGGTCTTTGGAAGATGAAATCCAGGAATCTTCATTTTTAATAAAGGCATCAGATTATTTTTATACTCTTCAAACTTTGAGAACCATTGACATAAATCTTACAAAAAAGTGGCACACATATGGTTAGTCCCTTTATAACATACAGTCGTCCCTCAGTATCCATAGGGGATTGGTTTCAGGAAACCCCTCCCTGCGGATATGAAAATCCGCAGATACTCAAGTCCCTGATATAAAGTGGTGTAGTATTTGCATATAACTTACATATATCTTCCTCCTCTATACTTTAAATCATCTCTAGATTACTTATAACACTGAATACAATATAAATGCAATTAAATAGTTGTTATATATTGTTTAGGGAATAATGACAAGAAAAATGTCTGTACATATTCAGTACAGACACAATTTTAGGGGGAAATATTTTCAATCTCAGGTTGGGAATCCATGGATGCAGAGCCCAGAGATACAGAGGGCCGACTGTACACACAAAAAAATAAATCTGATCCACCATTTAAATGTCCACAGTGCATATTCTAAATAGGAGTAGGATGATAACTTTCACAATCTGAGGTATAGAGATATTAGGTGTGCATATAAACATGGATTTTTCCTGAAGCAAACAGGGAAGGAAGTTCAATTTCTAGTTTTAAAAAAGTCAACAAAAACACTGTCAAACTAAAAAGTAACTGAGGTCGAAGCAGGATTTTAAAAAATTCATTAGGACTTAACAAAAACCACAAAACACTTCATAATTTAATCCCTTAACACCTTTCTCTCTAAGCATGTTTTCTGTCAATTTAAAGATGGCCAGCTCTTTGGCAAATAGGTCAGGTTTTCGAAAAGGATCTAGTATCTATTAACCAACAGCTTCATTATTTTCAGCAATGAGATATTTTAGAATGAATAGCATGAAGAAAATCTTCTAGCTTAATATTTCTATAAAGTATTTTTATGTTTAATACAAGAAATGTGATATTTAAAATGACTTGGATAAAATGAATAATTTGCAGAATCTGAGCTGCTAAATAGCATGTTGCTAGAACTTTGGGGAGGGACATTCATTTTATTATATAATAATCAGTCTCACATGTGGAGAACTTTCAAATAAAGTTAACAAATGACATAAAATTATTTTAATGGTTAAAACTGTTAAGCTTTGCATTTAACAAAAAAATTTATTAGTGACTAATACTATCTCCTATTTTATTAATGTGCTTATTTGAAGCAAATGACCTATTCCCCTCGAACATAGCTGCCAATTTTCTTTATGAGTAATACCAGAGTATTCATATTGTAAACTAGGTATAAGAACCACTATTCTCATAAGACTATTCCCACCTCTAGCCACTGTCGGTCTCTCTCCATCTCCTCCTTTCTCTTTTTCTTCTCTCTCCCCCTCTCCCTCAGGCACCTTAAGAACCAGGAAGAGGACTTTATTTTGAACAGCTCAATCTAGCAAAACATGTACTTTTGACCCTAAGTTTCTGGGAGTGGCAAGCAAATGGTCAGTAACCAAAAGCATCACTTAAGACAGTGTTTTTCAAACTTTTTGCCCATGACCCATGGTCAAAAATACATTTTACAATGCATGGCCTGTACATACATACACAATTGAAACCAAAGTTTAATGAAACAATATATGTGACTATACAAATTCACATTGCTGCATGTGACACACTTATATGTGATACACTCTGATAATTCCTTTTCTATCTTAATTTTGTTAGCTTAAAAAAGAAATGGTGGTCATGCAATCCAATCCACTAAATCGATTTCATGTTGCACTAATGAGTACCACCTGCAATTTAAAAAAAAAAAATATCTATGCAGCCTATGCCACTTATTACATTTAACAGTCCATTCGCTGGGAAGGGTAATGGAGAAAATATTAACAATGGGCCATATCTGTCCTAAGATCTGTATTCCCAGGACTAATGCTTTGAGGCACTGAGGAAAAAATGAGTGGGAGAAACAGCAAAGGCTAGTGTGACATCAGTGGAAACATGATGATATAATATTAAAGCATTAAATAATATGTTACCAGCAATGGTAGAAAGGCCTCTAAGTAAACAGTAAAATCACATTTTTAAATTGAATATGCTGGAACCAAGGTTATCTACAAAAGGATTTTGTAGAAATGTTTGTAATTCATTCTACAAATGTCATTAAAATACTCTGTTGGAAAATACTGAGACAAACATGTCTATTTTCTTTCAGTGTTGATTTAAAAATATTAAATTTTTACCAGTTAGTAACTTCCATAAAAACACTCCCCAAAATAGGATTTTTACTGAAAATAGATGCATCTGCATTTTTGGATATATATAACTATTAAGCTCACACCATATATTATCAATATTTTCATAGTGATTGCCCCTTTATTTTCATCTTGACTTGAGGCTCACAAATTTATTTTAACATCACTTTTATCATTTCGTAATTAAATATGAGCTTATAAAACTTCTGAAAATGGACTGGACTAATATAAAGAAATTTTTAAAGAAAATGTGATTTGTTGAAGAAAACACACCCTTTATAAAATAGAAAATAAAAAGGCATTATTTAATTAAGATGAGATTATCTGCTTATTCCTAGTATCAGCTACAAAAAAACAAACCTCTTCATTTAATCACATGGCAATATTTATAATTCCTTTTCTCTTTTTGCAGAAATGTGTAAAGACCATTTCAATTAACCTTTACTTAATATCCTCTCTGAAGCTCATATATAGCTAAAAGATTTATTTCTTAAGTTAATCTACCATTTCTTCAGTGTTCAAATAAATAAAAATGGATTACCTAGGCAATATTACCATGTTTAAATTATGATTTGTCCTTGAAAGAGTTTCATTTACACATTTGCTTTTATATATATAAAATATATATACACACACATACATAATATATACATATATTCCTATTAAACTACTTCTATAAAACTTAGTATAGGTTAGCATATCAAAAAACCACAAAGGTTTTTTAACTATCAAGAGACAAAAATAGAGATACAAAACTGTGAAATATTAGCAGATTAAATGTTGGCTGTATCTGCACATGCCAGGGAAAAAAGTCATTGTCAGAAACATTTCATTAAAGTACATGTGCTTTAAAGCACGTTTCTTGTGATTCAGCCAATTTAGGAATGATATGAACATGGAAACAAAAAATTAAACTTAAAAATTTTGAGACAAAGTTGAAACATTTACCTGAAATTCTGGTACAGTAGGTGACTTTGTGACAGTTTTCCTCTTCTTTGTGATTGCCTTTTTAGATATGGATTTTTTTCCTTTCAAGATTAAAAGAGAAAAGCTTCATAAGGCTGTTTATAGCACTTCATTAACAAAAACCCAATCACACAGAGCCTTGAAAGTTAAATTATAACTAACAGATGGCTGCTAAGTGACTCAAATAAAAATGATGAATCAAAACAAGCCCCAGTAAAAGCAAACATTAAACTATAACTACCTGTAACAGACATATTAACAAATGCTGTTTTGTTTATATAAGAACCAAACTATTATGATCCCCAATGTGTTGTACAGTGTCTGAATTTACTGCTGTAAGACTAGGCAAAAAAGTCACATTACTGCTGCTCAGTTGAAATCTACGTTCACAACTTACCATGAGACTACAAGGAAAAAGCCTTACCTTTAACAATGACTTCCGCAGTCAGGAACTTGCATAATAGCTATATCTGAAGATTATGGTCTCTAGCCAACCTAATGTGAAAATCCCCTTGGTAGCTTAGGAAACAAGATTTTTCTATTTCTTCAGCTCTGCACTCACCTAATGGGTTGCCCTTGGCAGTATTCAATATCCAAAGTTTTAAAAGAAGGTAAACATCTCCCTTTAAAGTGCACCTAGTTGTTTGTGGAATCAGAAATCACTGGGAAAAATAAATCTCATATTTTTAAAGAAATCTAATTCATAGTATACACTGAAGTATATCTACTTTCTCTATTTAACTTGACAAAAAATACATACGTGTATAAAACTTCTATTTTTAGTAAGAAACATGTTAATGTTTTTTTCCAATGTATACTTAGCAAAATCAACTCATAAATTGATTGTTAATTATTCAACAAATACTAGATATAGGACACTGTATAATTTATGGGGACAATAAGGAATTATAAAATGGAGACCCTGTCTTCCAGGAGTTTACAATCTATCTAAGGGCATAAAAATGAATCAGAAATACTTCTATGTTAATTTTAATTTACAATCATTTGCAGGCCAAAATTAGCTTAAAAGTTACTTTTTTTTTTTTTAAAGGAAAACTGAGTAGGTACATGAAGTAACTTTACTGTACATAATCCTAATGCTACTTTCCAGTTTTCTATATATATTTAATCTTGCATGAAAGATGTAAATTTGATCACATTTCATTCAAGTCAATTGACACAATTCCAGTATATAATTGTTATTTTTTGTATTCATTTTTAATCATATCACAGAACTGTAATTTAGGTAATTTCCAACTTCTGACTCAATAAAATGCATGTGTACTATGAACTGCAAATTTTGAGCTGCGGAGGTTCACATGCATTTTACTCTCTTTGTTTTAATAAGTATCAACCTGCTGTCATTTGACATTTACTTTTAATTAAATTAAAATAACCCAACATTTCTTTTCTCATCATTGTTATTTGCTTCTGTGCTTACACAATACCTTATAACAACTAAAGTCATATAAAACAGGTAAGTGGTGTGCTGCTTAAACAAGCAATATTCAGGGAGAAGTGATTTCTAAACTGAGTGCCGTAGGTATTGTTCAAGAGGACTCAAGAATTTGAATACCACAATGCCTTCCCTATATACATTACCTTTACCATTTTTCAAAAGTTCACATGAAAAGATTTAATGTCCTGCTAACCTAAGTCTTGGAAGTCTGTACAAAAACAGTAATTTGAAGGAAATGAGATTCTTCCTCAATCCCTCCCCACCAGCACTGCTCTAATTAGCCTTAAAAAAACAAACAAACAAACAAAAAAACCCAAAAAACCTTCAATCTTGAAAAACAGAGGTCATCCTGATGGTACCATGAATTTAATATTTTTATAAGCTTGAACTCTGGAACTAAACTACCTGGGCTAAATACCTGCTATAACCACCTAGTAACTGCATGACTTTGAGAAAACTGCTTTATTTCTTTGCACAGTGTCTTCATCTGTAAAACAGGTATACTAACATTACCTACTTCGTGACAGTTAAATAAGTTATAACAGGCAAAAAGCTTAGATTACTACTAGGCACGTGGTAAGTGATTAAAAATGTTAATTATTGTTATCTGCTTTAGCTAAGCTATAGTGAGAAGAGTCTAAACAGAAAATCTTTATATTTTAACCTTCAAATTCTAGAACTCTCAATACTCTCTAAGCTACCACTCTATATACAAATTATGAATATATTGTAACATTTATCATAGAGTACTGTATCTGTTTATGTTTGCCTTCCTTACTATATTATAAATTATTGGTGCCAGAAATCACATTATTCACTTTGTATTTATAGCATTTAGCACACAGTTAAGTTCCGAGAAATGATCCATAAATATAAGAATCCTATTTTTTATCAGAAATTTGGCCAATCTGGGAGTAGGAAAAGGGAGGCAGGTAGTTATTTACAATTCTGAGAGTCCACTTAAGTCTTACCGAAGAGTTTTTAACAATATGACTTAGTAGTGGTAGTAAGAAGATTAACATTTATTGAGAACCTACTATGTGTCATATACTTAGTAAAGTGACTCGTATAAACGATCGCATTTAATTCTCAAAACAACCTTCCCAGAAAAGTAATACCTTACTGTAATGTGGGATAACAAAGACCAAAAGGATTAATTAACTTAGTGTCACACATTAAGTAGGCACCACAGCCAGGGATTCTAACTCCAAAGTCCAAGGTCTTTCCATTATGTAATTCTACCTCACAAAAATCATAGTTACCATTTATTGATTCCTACCATGTGCCAGGCTCCATGTTAGGTGCCATACACTTGCTATTCTAATTAGTATTTGTAACAACACAGCAAAGCAGGTATTACCTCATTTTTCACAGATAAAGAAATAGGGTAGAAAAGAAACTGATGAAGGACCTGTAGCTAATATGCACTTGAGCACATATTTGAAACTAGATCTGTCTCACTTCAAAGCTGTGCTCTTTTTATGGTAAGACATTGTATTCTTTCAAATTTTCTGTAGGTATATAATCTACTTCTAATTGACTTCAGAGCTTTCCTTCTGATTAGGATTAGAAGATTTACTCATTCACTGTTATTTAATACCTTTGGTCTGTATCCTCAAAATAAACAAACAAAAATACAGTGAATACAAATTTCCCTGTGTTCTTCACTAAACAAAATCCATGCTTACTTCTTATTAAATATTATTTTTTAAATGGAGCATGAGGTACTACTGAACCTACGCAGCTGTTATTTGGTCATGTTTTTGTTTCAAGACAAGATACATAGAGGTCAAGTTACACACTGCCCCCCTGTGGGCTTCCATTCCCCTATCACTTAAATTGATCATATCCTGGGCCTTTTATTCCCACTACCCTGAGTCAGGTGGTTGTATAAAATAGAATATAATTCTCAAACCTAAAATTATGCTGAAGTCCAACAAAGTCAGTTTAAAACATACACAGAATCTCAACACTATTCTTGAGCCTAAAACAAAGACATGCAAAAAGTGGCAGCTTATGCCTAGAAAATGCATGAGGAAATCTTAATAATGAACCTTGATAAACCTTAGTAATTAATGTTACAAAAGTACACCCTAATGAAGCTTTCTAAAACACTATGCTTAGAACTTAAGAAAAGGATGCTCACCCTGAAAGGGAAAATTATAACTAAAAATATATTTTATACTGTAACTGTAGTCTTCTAGAATCTGGAAATATACCTTTTACTAAACAAACGAAGGATCATCCCCATTCCAATTCCCTTTTTCTCAGTTTCTTATTCCTCATCCTTACTTCTCCCCTTCACCCAGTTTCCCTGTCTGTCTTCACTTCTTGGCGCATTGGGCTACTCAGTTTTCCACTTAAACGCCTTCCTAGATTTAGCCTTCCCATGTTCTAAAATTATCCCAACACATTCACTACTCCCTCAGTGCTTTCATTTTAGGAATCTTAATAAGTGACTGGATACTAAAACATTAATCACTACTAAAAGTAAAAAACCAAGGGCATTTGTATTATTAAACACAAGGAAGTACCTGGAACGTAAAGTTATAGAACTGGAGTCTATATTTGACTTTTATTTACTAAATGTGTACGTCTTGAGCTAACATTTATAGTCTATAGAAGTTTCTGGAATGTTCTTTTTCCCCCCAATTTTCTGTTCTTTTATTTTTTATTTACATATATTCACAGGGGAACAAGTATAATTTCATTACACTGACATACTGCATTGTGGTGAAGTCAGGGCCTTCAGTGCAGATTTCACCGAAGCAACAGACATCATACCCACCAAGCAACCTCCCATCATCCAGCACCCCCATTCTCAACCCCTCCCAGTCTCTGCTGTACTTTGCCCCACACTCTGCTTCTAGTCTACGCATTATTTGGCTACTACTTTTAAGTGAGAACATATGGTATTTGTCTTTTTACCTGAGTTGTTTAACTTAAGATAGCCTCCAGTTTTATCCATGTTGCTACAAATGACATTTCATTCTTTTTTTAAATAGCTGAATAGTATTCCATGTATATATATAACACATTTGCTTTATCCAATCCTCCGTTAATGGACACTTAGGTTGACTGTATGTCTCTGCTATTGTGAACAGTGCTGTGATAAACATATCAGTGCAGGTATCTTTTTTATATATTGATTTCTTTTCCTTGGGTAGATATCTAGAAGTGCAACTGCTGAATCATATGGTAGTTCTATTTTTAGTTCTTTGAGAAATCTCCATACTGTTTTCCATAGAGATCGTGCTTATTTACATTCCCATCAACAGTGTACAGGAGTTCCAAGAATGTGCTCTTAAGTAATTTGACCTTACAAAAACAGCAGATTTTTCCCTCTGTTCCCCTTGTCTATGAGCAAATTTCTCATCATACTGGTAATTCTTTAACCCTATCGCATAATTTAGTAACTCCTGAACACCCATTTCTTTTTTTCCTTTAACTTAGAATTTGAATCAGTTGCCAAATTCTGCTACTTATTACAACATCTCTCTCAGAATGAAATTTCCTTTTACAAATGTGATAGGAGAGTCACATAATAAGTCCTTATCTGGATTTAGAATTTCTTCTTCTTAAAGTTATCTTCTACCCCTTCATCTAACCCCTGCCAGCTTCTTTTCATAGCTCTTGAATGGTATTCTAATTATCTTGCAAGATCCTTTCTCCTAATCCTGCCACCCACTAGCTGTGTAACCTTGGACAAGTAAATAAACCTCTCTGTACCTCAATTTTTTTTTAATTTACAAAATCTACATAATTGGGAATAATAGTAGTATCTATTTTTTTGGAGTCTTTATGAAGATATAAAGTCTTAGAACCACGCTTGGCATACAATAAGCATTATACTAGTACTAATATTTTTAGGGAAAAGGTAGAAGGGATTAAAAAAATAAAAGGACATGGCGTACAGTCAATCATTTCACCCTCTCATGTCTTGGAATCTCCAGCCGGTACTCTTAAAAACTTTCTCCACAAAGTAAGGTTCTATAGTGCTATCAACACAGAACTATACAACCTTTTCACAAATATGGACCTGAAAGTAATCAAACATTGTAGATTATATTACTCTCTTAGTCTTTTCCTATAAAGCAGCTCATTGCTTTTTACACATCTGATATATCTTATTTCAAGCTCATTTCATTGCACTGGACTCCAGATTCAATTATTTAAAATAGCACCACATGCCTAGAAAGATACTACCCAAAAATGGCATACTCCCATCAAACAGCTTCTAAAGCCTCAATTTTCAAGGAAAGTTTTTCTTTAGTTGTGCTAATTTTTTTCAATGACACCTCACTTAATTATACCTTCATGCTTTTGCTCGTTTTTTCACCTATCCAATCCCCATAATTCTTCAAAGTTCTTCATCCTCTGTGAAACCTTCCCAGACTACCACAGCACAGATTTTCCTCTGCTTGACCTTTTATTCTGATGTTTTACCTATACTTAACTATTATTAAGTTGAGGTTATTGATCATTTTTTAACTTCAGTTTCTTCAACTGTAAGAGAATAAGACCATCTGTCTTATCTACTTTAATCAGTTTAGAGGCATTACTATAAAATGATTTGGTTGAAAATAATGACTATTGGGGGGGGACCCCCCAAATCAAACTGGTTGAAAATGAATAACTTAAAACACCATAAGCTTTTTGTAACTATTAATGCATCTTTAATCATTTTTGTGTTTTTTTCAGGTTTTATAAAAAGTCCCCTAATTTTTAAAATTTCTAATTCATTTCAGCCAACTCTACTTACTCTATATAATTCATAACAATCTATTACTGAAATCAACCAAAACGTCCAATAAGTAGGTTGGCTAAATAAACTACAAAATAGTACAGAATCCTATGCAGCCATTTAAAATGACGCTATAGAGACATATTTATCACACAATGATGCCTGTTCATGGTATACTGATATTTGGGAAAAAGGCAGATTATAAAATGATATGCATAGTATAATCTTATTCAAAAATATATATACCTTGAAAAAGATATAAAACACACATATTAAGAGTTAATCTTAGTTACACATGGGTGAACCATATTATATGTGTTCACTTATTTATTCAATAGATTCCCACATAATCCACCAGCCACTGTGCTAAGTGCTAGGAATACAAAACCAGAAAGAATCCTTCTGTCCTCAAGAATGTTACAAAATAGAGGTGAGACAATCATCAAAATAACCTAGAAGTAAATGCAACTATAATAAGCACTATGAAGGAGAAGCGCCTGGTGCTACAAGTAGAACAACAGGGAAAATTTTAACTACAAAGAAAGATAATGGGAGGCTTCCTTAAGGAACTGATAAAAGAATAGTCTATAAAGAAAATATATTGCTTTTATAATAAGAAAAACAATAAAAGAAAGTCAAAGGATCTGAACTTTTTTTTTACTGTTTTTTTCCTTTTAAAAAGTTATTTCTAATCTCTGTTCAGTTCATCTTACTTGCTCTACTTAAATGACAAAGTTTTCAGAAATTTTTAAATTTTGGAAAAAGGTCTCCAAGGAAAAATTTCTAATCACTAGGTCATATTTGTCTTATTCTATGCATTAAATAAAACATATAAGGTAGAGCATGAGGTAATTTTATTATTTTCAATATTTTCTATTTATTCTTTGTTTCCTATAGTAAGGAAAAGGCCTAAATGACTAAAAGTGAATTCAAAATCTAAAAAGGACAAAGTAAACTCACAATTCTGAAAAATAAAAATGGTTAGAAGTTGCAAAACTGTTTCATAGTGCACTAAAATTATCATATCACTTTCAACCAATTTGTCTTTGTGCCTTCTACTAAAAATCACCTTGCAACACAGGAAGAAGACTTACTAAATTTAGAGACACTACCAAAAATTAACTCCTGTGGCAATCAAATAAAATGGACCAGATTTAACCACATGTAGAATTTAGTTTACCCTAAGTGAAGGTTCATAAATCAGTCATGGGTGACAAAGCTTAACCCACAGTGTACTATACAGGATACATGAGCTATTGGTAACTATTACTTGACAAAAATCTCCGTGCTAAAATAATCTTGAAAAAATATAGGTTAAACAAAATTCAGAAGTCCAAGAAGTTCTGAAAACTAAAATCTTAAAAATCATTTATATGGTAACAAAATCTGACCTGAATCACTATGAGCTTTTTATCATCTTCATTTAGTCTGACTATTCATACATTTTCTATGGAAATTACATTTGATTATGGGGGTGCCCCAAGTTCCACTGGGGATATAACCTAATAAGCATTATATATACCATATCTTCCTAAAATCTGAAGATTTCCAAATTTCAAAAGAAATTTGATACAAGTTTTGCAAAATGCATTATGAACCTGTACTAATGCACAATGTGAATGAATCTGTTAAGAGGAACATTTCCCAAACCTATGACCATGGAACTCACTTTCAAAAGAGTGAGAAAGGAAATACTGGACTAGGGTATATCCCAAATTGACTATAAAAGGCCACAATGTCTCACACCTAATCAAGGAGAACAGTACAAAGCTTCAGAAAGACAAGTGGACTAAAAATGATGTAAAACAAATATTTAGTTGTTATTTTAACATTTTATATAACATAGTTTATATTAGTAGAGAAATTCAGTATCTGATGAGAAAAGGGAATTGACCTATGTTTACTTGGTACTAATAAGGGAGAAACTGTACCTGTCAAACATTTTTGTCACTGAAGACTCTACTTTCTAGAACTTGCTCTCAGAATAAAATGAGAAAGTATACAGACAAGTGTATTATTTTCTTCTACTTCACGTGTGTAGGCATTCTCTCCCCAACTAAACAGGCTTACAGAGGGTACACAAATACTTGTCTTGTGAGTGTGAGGAATTTGTCTTCTGAGTGTTTTCCATTCACTTGTCTAAAATTGGACATGAAACTCACAAATTTTCTCTGTGATTGCCAAACATCCTGAACTTCAATTTAAAAAATATAATACTTTATTTGCTTACAATATAAATTCCTTTTAATCTATTTCTTAGCAGTGTTTCTAATGGGGTGGGGAACCTACAGCCTTGGAGCCACATGTGGCTTCTGGATCCTTGATAGGGACCTTTTGACTGAATCCAAATTTTACAGAATAAATCCTTTTAATAAGCTAATCTGTGTCTATTTTATTTTACAGACCACCATAAGTCATAAGTGCCTTTGAACACATGAATAGTAGTGTCACAAATACTTAATAAAAGGTTTTAGGTTACCATGGTATTAATAAAATATTACATACTTTAGAATTAGAAAATATTTCTAATTTTAAAATACTATTTAATATTTTATACTAACATTTCAAAGTGAACTTAATTAACAAATTCATCAAACTAAATTTACAGGCTGGGCGTGGTGGCTCACGCCTGTAATCCTAGCACTCTGGGAGGCTGAGGCAGGAGGACTGCTTGAACTTAGGAGGTTGAGACCAGTCTGAGCAAGAGCAAGACCCCGTCTCTACTAGAACAACAGAAAGAAATTAGCTGGACAACTAAAAATACACAGAAAAAATTAGCCCGGCATGGTGGCGCATGCCTATCGTCCCAGCTACTTGGGAGGGTGAGGGAAGAGGATCGCCTGAGCCCAGGAGTTTGAGGTTGCTGTGATCTAGGCTGACGCCATGGCACTCTAGCTTGGGCAACAGAGTGAGACTCTGTCTTAAAAAAAAAAAAAAAAAGATAAATTTACAGAAACCTAATGGATTGCTTATAAAATTTAAAAGGCTTATTTCTGAAAGTTACTTTTTTTTTTTTTGAGACAGAGTCTCACTCTTTTGCCCAGGCTAGAGTGCCGTGGCATCAGACTAGCTCACAGCAACCTCAAACTCCTGGGCTCAAGTGATCCTTCTGCCTCAGCCTCCTGAGTAGCTGGGACTACAGGCATGCACCACCATGCCCGGCTAATTTTTTCTTTATATTTTTTGTTGGCCAATTAATTTCTTTCTATTTTTAGTAGAGACGGGGTCTCACTCTTGCTCAGGCTGGTTTCGAATTCCTGACCTTGAGTGATCCACCCACCTCGGGCTCCCAGAGTGCCAGGATTACAGGTGTGAGCCACCACGACTGGCTCTCTGAAAGTTACATTTCAAAAAATTGTAGCATTTCATCACCTGATCACTGTGGACCACTTCTAAACTTTCAGTCTGACAAATTAAGCCTGTTTTTGGTAGTAAATTTTATACTACTTCTTTATCAATGATGCATTACATACATGTTTTAAAACATATTTAATTGTATTTAACGATTTAAATAACTAAAATATAATACCAACTATATTAGCTAAACAAAAGATTCACTCCTTCATTTGCGAACTCATTATCAAATTATTGCCAAATCTTGTACCTTTGTTACTGAGGGAAGCAGTAAAAAACTGAAATCCAAAAATAATGATGATGAAACACAATTCATTTTAGTAAACAATCTTAACTTTTTTCCCAATCAAGCAACATTTTATTAAGGGTAATAAAGTTGATCATCTGCTTTTGTCTCACCTACTCTCTTGATAAATGAGAGATAAAGTGATTAAAAGACAGACAACAAGAAAAGCAAAAGCACCTAATTCAAAAAAAGAGCAACCAACCAATGAAAACTTTACAGGATTTGTTGTTGTTTAAATAAGCTGGTGACAAATATATAAGGTGTGTAAGTTTGGTGAAAGACAAACCTACAAATCCTTTTACAGAAATATCTTCATGTCTTATTAGGTGATGTAATTTTCTTCTTAGATTTCACATTTTTTCTCTACATGAATATATACTGAGAACAGAGTGCTGAAAAATATGATGTGAGGAAAAACAAACTCAGAAAGATAATCTGATTAGCTTTAGTTTAAGAAGCTGGCTGCCATGAACTTTAGTCCTAGAAATAATATCTCCTGATATTAGTGCTTTTTCCACTACACTATCTTCCCTTAGCCTGGAAAAACCACTTCCCATAAGTGATGGGAAGTGTTACTTATGGAGAAATTGGTCCAGAGAAAGATAAAAACATAATAACCAAATATGTTCAATTCAATGAACATATTCATTGAAGAATTCAATTCAAACATATTCACCAGTATTTTTTTGTTAGCATATAAAACTTCTTCTGCTCTGGGTTTTTTAAATGATGGGATATAAAATAAAACTTGGCCCTTAAACATGCACACATGAATATGTGCATTTCATTCCGTCAATCACAATGTGCATGAGGCACAACTGAAAGAATAATTTGAATTATGATTAATTGTAATTCTCACCCATTTGTATTGGCTTACCAGATTTGTGCTTCTTGTGTTTTGCTTTCTTTTTGATGATCAGTAACTTATTCTGGATCTCAGGTTTGTAAGACTTGAATGCAAGAGAATGAAGACCTTCACGCTTTCTCTGTAAATTTTCATTTAAAACATCTTTCAATTTCTTTTTTTTCTTTTTCTTCTTTTTTGCCCTCATTTTAGTTAGTTTGAGTTTCTTGTGGCTCTGTAATGACTGCTCTAATAGAATATCCCTTACAACTCTGTGGCAGTTAATTTCTGGATGATCACTGTGACTTCCATTTACATGTATTTGGCAAGATTTTAGAGTATTTTCTCTTAATGGATTGGGCTCAGTCTTTATTCTGGAAGCTTCACCATACTTTTCCTTATTTTCTATAAACCTTATTTCACCTGGACTGAGAGGCTCTCCAAAGCCAGTAACTTCCCCTGGACTCCCTGGTTTCTCTAAATTTTCTTTACAACAATCAATTTTTTTAATTTCACAGGGCCTGCGAATTCTAATTTCACAGTTGGATTTTACTTCCATTTCAACAGAGATGTCATGATTATCCAAGTTCATTTTAGCAGGGCAACAAGCTAGATCAAAATTAATTTCCTGTTCTTTCTTGAAGGCAGAGGGCAGGCCTTCTCTACTACACCTATGTTCTCCATTACTTGTACTAACGTAGTCACACTTCAATTTCTCCAGTTTAATCCGAGGTACTCTTTGTATTTTAATGGGTGGAATTGGAAATTCTGGGGCCTGAAAGGGTCTCTGTTTATAAATCCGTACATCTGCACCACAAAACTGTGGAAAATGTACATAAGCATTCTCCAAATAATCATAACCAAGGATAACTTCTCTGCATTCATGGATAGGCTGTCCAAGTACAGCATCTTGAACTTCTTTTTGTGTTTCATACACAAAGTCACAAAGACCCTTAAGTAACCATACTTTTTGGTAGAAAGGTAGTTCGTGAAAAGGTTTTTCTTCCAACGGATTAATTTCTCCAAGAACTTTAAAAAACTGAGGACACAACCCAAGCTTTTCAGCACAGTTATCGGGATTTTCAGTCTGCCCTACAGCAGTATACCACTGCTGTACTTTCTGTCTCAGTGCTGCTTCCCAAGTCCTATAAGGCAAAGTAGGTCTTCGATGTAAGGTAGGTCTGCGATGAGGAGGACTTAATAGAGAAGTCATTATTTTAGACAGAAAAGCATTACACTGAGGCATCAGAAGACAACGTTCCAATTCATAAAAGACTATTTCTGGCAAATTTAGAATTTGTTGGGCTAAACAAAGGAAATGCCCAATAGCTGGAATTTCCCACATGGTCTCCATACAAGTTGGAGCTGCTTGAGCTAGAAGTTTTCTTTCCCATTCTTCTATTTCCTTTTGACTAGCTTCTTCTGCTTCTTTTCTTTCCTGCTCCCGAAGCCTAAAGAAAATGTAACAAATTATACTATTATTACTTAAAGTAGAGAGTATCATAAAACACTAAATTTTAAGTATGTTATATTTGTCTTCAGTCAACAAGGCAACTGTTTCAGTTTTCAATATCAGTATAAAGTGTCCCGTAAAAGTTCCATTTTTTCAGATGAAGAAATACACATATCATTTCACCCTGAGTTTTACTGATGGAAGACTATCACTGACATCATTGTCCTCAAGGTAAACTTCTTCAAGTTATAAGGCCTATCAATTTTATTAAACAAAAGCACAGTGGAATACGATTATAGTAATTTCTAGAAGTAATATGACTTCATAAAAGAGCTGTAAAGATGTTTACATCTTTTGATTCCATAATTCCATTCCTAGAAAGTTATACTAAGAAAATAATTCAATAGAAGCAAAAAGTTACGTATTTGTCAATATTAACTGGAGTTTTGTCATACAGGAAAAACAAAACTATAAAGAAATTATATTACAACAATTGGGAAGTAAACTGACTATATTATGTAGCCTTAAAAATTAAAATTCTATAAATCACATATAAATAAAAAATATCAGAATATGACAGTATTTATAACAAATAATAGAAATGATAAAATATGCATGTAGTGAATAAGGAGATGGCGATATTGTAAGAATAACTGTTAATGGGAGTATGAGTACTTTTTGCCCCTTAAGAGTTTCTTTATTGGTACTACTATAAAACCTCTTAATTGAAAAAATTAAATTAGAGGAAAAGATACGTATAAATCTTTGTGACCTTAGATTAGGTAATAGTTTCTTAAATATGACACCCAAAGCATAAGCAACAAAATAAAAAATAAACTGGAACTTATCAAAAGTAAAAACTCTTGTGCTTTTAAAGGGCATTATCAAGAAAGTGAAAATACAACTCATAGAATGGGAGAAAATTTTTGCAAGTCAAATATCAAATAAGAGACTTGTATACAGAATATACAAGGAGTACTTACAACTCAGTAAAAGAATAATCCAATTTAAAAATGTACAAAGAAACTTGAATAGATATTTCTCTAAAGATATACAAATAAATAACAAGCACATGAAAAGGTGCTCAAACTCATTACCCATTAGAAAAATGTAAATCAAAACCACAATGAAATACCACTTTACACCTACTAGGACGGCTATTATCAAGGATATAGAAACAAGTATTGGTGAAAAACTAGAGAAACTGGTAACCTCATATACTGTAAATGGTACAGCTGCTTTGGAAAACACTCTGTTTAACCTTAGAAGGTTAAACAGAGTTACCTTGTAATCCAGCAATTCTACTCCTAGGTATACCCCCAAGAGAATGAAAATATTTGTCCATACAACAGCTTGTACATGAATGTTCACGGTAGCATTATTCATAATAGCCAGAAAGTGGGAAAAAAAATCAATATCTGACATTGGCTATTTTTCTGTACAATCATATTGTAATCTGTTAAGACAAGTACATAGTAAGAACACTACTTTGGTAAATGCTCCAAGTTTTCTCTTTTATAGAACAAGCCTACTTTTACATTTTTGGCTGAAAGGTCATATATGACTACCTTGTTATTACAGCTATAACGAGTTATCTGATTTAGCAGTCCTAGTTCATAAAATAAGATTAATGAAGAAATTATCATTATTGATTTGGTATTTATATATATTCATCATATTTGAATACCTAGACAATATTCAATATTCTTACTACAATTCAACTTTCTTCAAATGTGCTTACAGTTTTGTAGAGTTTTATCTACTGAATGGTGGTGGTAATGGGCTGGTAGAGTTTGGCTTCCCCCATACAAAGCAGAGACTCTACAAGCACATACACTCGATAGATGGGTGAATTAGAAACAACAGTCCCTTCCTTCCATCCTCAATTTGGGGACTGCCAGGAAAATTTTTTGTGTTCACAATTGGAGCGGTAGTGAAAAGAAAAAAAATCTTTCCTAAGAATTTATAACTGTAAGCTGATTTATATGAATTTATTGCCCAAAGTCACATTTCTTGCCTGCTCAGAAAAACTTTACACTAAAAAATGAGCTTAGGCCGGGTGCGGTGGCTCATGCCTGTAATCCTAGCACTCTGGGAGGCCGAGGCGGGCGGATTGCTCAAGGTCAGGAGTTCCACACCAGCCTGAGCAAGAGCGAGATCCCGTCTCTACTAAAAATAGAAAGAAATTAATTGGCCAACTAAACATATATAGAAAATATTAGCCGGGCATGGTGGCGCATGCCTGTAGCCCCAGCTACTCGGGAGGCTGAGGCAGAAGGATTGCTTGAGCCCAGCAGTTTGAGGTTGCTGTGAGCTAGGCTGATGCCATGGCACTCATTCTAGCCCAGGCAAGAGAGTGAGACTCTGTCTCAAAAAAAAAAAATGAGTTTAATGTAGTCTCATGCCAATACTGTTGTCAGGTATATGAACAGAAAAAAAAAATCAAATCTCTGGGGGAATGCATCTGATACCTAGATCTTAAGGAACTCTTACTAATAAATAGAACGATGAGTGCACAAAGATTAAAAACAAAAACATAAAAAGAATCAAGGTATTATGGACAGGAAAAAAAAAAAAAAGAATCTGACCCCAAAAGACAACAGATGTAAAAATTATAGAACACAAGAATACAGTGTTCAGAGAAAAGAAATTGAAAACGTGAGTAAAGAGAACAAGATTATAAAAAAATGACAAAGCAGTTTTGAAAAAGAACTTCTAGAACTGAAAAATAATGAAATTAAAAGAAAAAAAACCCCAGATTTATAGCTAGTTCCTTAATAACAATGGAAGCCAGCACACAATGGAATATTTTTAATATACTCAGAAAATAACTTTCAATGTAAATTTCTATTCAGAGCAAAAATATCTTTCAAAGAAGTAGTCAAAAATAAAGATATTTTCGGACAAACAAAAACTCAATATTTGTGATTAAAAGATTCCCCCTAAAGGAAATTCTAAAGGATGTACTTCCAGTGGAAGCACAGTGATCCCTGACTCAAGGTTAGAAAAGAGCAAAAAAGTGGTAATATATAGGTTAATCTATACATAGCACAAAAAATGATAAAAATGTTCTGTAGAATTTAAAAAGATAGAATTAAAATAAATAACAATGGCAAATAAGCTGGACAAAATATGATTAAATTTGAAAGTGTTTCAAGGTCCTTGTATTAATTGGAAGGAGGGTAAAAATATTGATTAATGTAAAAATTTCTAGGATAGCTACTAAAATAATAGACTTCATGAAGTATTCAAATTAGTAGAGGTGGAACATAGAAAAAATAATAAGAGAAGGCAAAAAGAGGGGAAAAATGGGATAAATAGGAAATATAAGATAAAGTAGTAAATATTTTAAATAATGAAGATAAAATAATGAAAAATAGTGAGATATAGCTAAAGCAGTATACTGAGGGAAATTTATACATTAAGAAATCCTATTTAGAAAAGTTGAAAATCAAATATGTGTTCATTTCAAAAACACTAGGAAAAGGACAGCACATTGAAATCCTACAACAAAGTAGAAAGAAGGAAGGAAAGAAAAGAAAGAACGAGTGAGCAGAAATCAATAAAATAGAAAACAAATGTATAATAGAAAAATCATCAAATTCCAAAGTTGCTTATTTGAAAACATAAATACAACTGATACACCCCTGGCAAGAAGGATCAAGACATATACATACACACACACAACACACATGCTCTATACCAGCTGTTTATATTTGTAGGGATATCCTGTAGATCCTATAGACATAAACAATATAATGACATTATAAACAACTTTATGCCTACAGATAATTGAAAATAAATGGGCAATTTTTTGAATAACACAAATTAATAAAACTGGCACAAAAAGAATAAAAATCTCAATAATCCTATATCTAACTTAAAAACCACATAATTAAAAATCTTCCTCACATAGAAAAACTGAAGTCCTGAAGCCTTAACTGGAAGAATTCACCTAAAAAATGAAATTATTAGAAAGAAAATATAAAACAGGTATGTTAAAGAAGCAAAAGAGGGAATTAAACAAGAAATTATTGGAATGGTCTAGGCAGATTTTAAAAAAAAACAAAAAGAATTTTTAGAAATAAAAAATATAATCACAAAAATAAAAAACTCATTGGATAGGTTAAATAGCTATCATAGGAAAAGAAAGAAGAGCTGAAGAAATTTTAGACTTTAGTGCAAAAAGACAAAGATATGGAACATATTATATGAAAGATACACAACGACCAATGATGGACAGATTAAAATCTAACATACAACAAATTGGAGTTCCAGAAAATAAGAATAGAGAGAGGTAGGAGGGTAGTGATAATGGCAATATTTGAAGATATAATGGCTGAGAATGTTCCAGAACTGGACACAAATCCTCAATTCAAGAAGTCTAAGAAAACAAAGAAAGAAAGTCAGTCATATTTGGGCATATGATAATAAAGGAATAAAACACCAAAGACAAAAGGAAAATCTTACAAGTAGTCAAACAGAAAAAAAGGACAGATTACATATATAGGAATGACAGACTGAGAGAAGATTTATCAATAGCCACAAAATTAAACCAGAAACAATAGAATAAAATCTTCTAAGTGCTGAGTTAATATAATTATCAAACTAGAATTGCATAACCAGCTAAACTATCATTCGTGGATGAGAGTAAATTAAAGCCATTTTCAAGAAGACTAAAACAAAAACTTCTAAAGTGTCTTCTGCTTCCATCCAAGATGGAGTACCAAGGATTCAGATTTATCCTTTCATTTGATCCACCCAAAAAAATTCTGACAACATACAAGAAACAATGGTTTTCATCAGCCTAAACATCAAGCAAATGACAGTAATCCCTGAGAGAAGACAGACAGATAAAGTCAGCCCAATATTGTTTCAGTTTATTGCCTTGAGAACTTCCAGGTCATGAATACACACAGAGGGGACCCACGCAAAGCATACCCTTTAACTGAGAAGGAACCAAGAGTCCACAGTGACCAAGGCAGCTGGAATCTGCATGACAAAGTACCAAAGAGAGAGATGCATAAAGAGAGAACACCAGAGATGTGCAGAGAGTCTCCTCCAAGTATTCAGAGTACTGATTAGTACATGTATATAAGGTGACAACCCATGGCTAGGAGAGGGAAAAACAGAAAGATTGGAAAACATAGTGCTTGTTTCCACCAGCCAAACTAGAAAACCAGATTCGTAATTTATAGGATATTAGGTAGAATACTCAGAAAGTCTTGCCTTGGTAGTAGAAAACAATCAGACCTATACTGAGTATTGGATTCAAGTAACAAATTATAAAAGGTCCCAAATGATAAAACTGTTTCCAACTAACTTAAATGCATTCCAGAAAAAACGTCAAGAAGATTTGCAGGAATACAAAAATGTCCAGCACCCACCAAGGTAAAATTTACAATGTCTGGCATCTAAGCTAAGATTACTAGGCATAGAACAAAGCAGAAAAATGACCCATGATGATAAAAATCAATCTAAAACTGACCCAGAAATGAGACAGATGTCAGAATTAGCAAACACAGCCACTGAAGTAGTTATTGAAACTGTATTTCATATGGTCAAAAAGTTAAGTAGAGACATGGAAGATATAAAAAAAGTCCTCAACTAAACTTTCAGAGATGAAAATTATAATGTTTGACATGAAAATACACTGAATAAAGATTAATGACAGATTAGACATAGCAGAAAAAAAGATTAGTGAACTTGAAGACGGCAATAGAAACTATTCAAATTGAAATATATAGAGAAAATACTTCCATAGTATATACTTCAGGGGAAAAAAAAGATCAGAAAAATGTTCTAAGATGCAAGAACTGGGAACAAACGAATTGTTAATTATATGAATAAATATAAATAAACATTATATTACAAAAATCAGTAATAATGTCTAGTTTAGGAGTAGAAAATGACACAGCTAAATATTAATCAACAATAATATATAAGATGAATAAGGCAGAAGAGATCAAAATTAAGAACAGAAATAGAGCATATAACCTCCAGATCAGCAGAAACAGTCATAAATGAATTCCACAGATGGATGTCAATAGACAACGCTAAACTGAAAAATCAAGAAATAGCAAGGCAAACACTTACAAAAGTGGACATAACAGAAAAAACAGCTAAAACTTAAAAGTAGATGACTCTGAGTCATGAGCTTAAAGTTGAGTTGGAATAAGACTTTTCTCCCAGATAGTCTATAAAATAAACAAATTTTTAAAGCAGTTTTTCAAAAGTTCAAGAGTATTAGGTGTTTTAAAGATCCTGTTTATGTTAAACTTACAGATCCTGTGCCTCTTAGCATGAAATTGAGTTTCTCTACACTTTATATACTGAGAAGTATAGAATATTTTTCTTCAATATTCTGCTGTTAACAGTAGACAAGGTTTTCAAGTTATTTCCCATAAAATTTAATTCAGAATTTGTTTAAAAGTTTGTTATAGGACACTGTATCCATTAGAATACAAACCATCAAAAAGAAGTTTATTTATTACCATTCCTTAGTACACAAAGTTGATTTTGGTCAACCTTGTCATAATCAATCCTGACTACGAGCTCACTGTAAAATCGCATTCTGGTTAGAAAATATCTCAGACCATAACTCTAGAAATTCTCTTTTGTTGGTTGTACGTACAAGTAAAATACAATGGTGTTTATGGTAGATTTTTATTTTCAAAATTAAAATGTGACACCTTGTTTTTCCCAAAGGGAATAAGATCACAGTATTAGGAAGCACCAAATACTAGAATAGATATAAAGAGCACCAACTAGGGAAAAGGATACCAAAAAAGAATCTTGGGATCCTAAAGGCAATGCATAAATGACTAATATTAATGAAATACTTTACGTTCTCACAGAGAAGAGTGTCACTTCTACAGAGGTGAAAGAGTAACAATTAGTGCTTTGGGAAGAAAATGAAAGGGGAAGTTGGAGCCGATGAAAAAGCTTTTATGGACTTGTTTTTGCCTAAAGCAGTGAAAAGCAACCTTTGGACAATATAAATTGGTGATATGGTAATTTCAGACCTATTTATCTTATAGATGGGGACACTAAGGACATACAGAAGGATGAGACGGTAACTTCTACAAGCTTTCACAGTAGGTCAGTGCTTTCACAGTAGGTCAGCATAAGAGCCAGAAGTACACAGTTTGCCCAGTAGGACAGAATTAGCACCAACTGGCTTACTTTTGGAGGAGGAAGAAAATTAAGCAATGGTATAATACACATATTCTGTTAGCTCAGGTATCTGGAAGGAAGTTGAAGAATGATGATGCCATCTGCATACACTGCACGCAATTTAAGGGCTCCTATTCACTCACACTGCTGTTCCTCATAAACTGTATCTTTCAGGGGAGGACAATGGAATTTAGGGTCAGACTATGGATATTAAAGACGTGAGGAGGAAAAGGAAAGTACATGGCTGGTATAGGCTATAATAGCCCTTTAGAAATAGGACTATGGAATCTCTGTCCTGATCCTCTGTAGTGTGGTAAGTAGGGAATGGGAGCTTGCCAAAGAGCTCTAGATTAATGCATAAAATCTGCCAATTTTGAAAAACTTTAATACTTAAAATTTAACTAAAAAATTAAAAATATTAAAACTGCTGAGGCAAACCATATTTTGCTGACATGGACAGATAAAAAAACAGCTTTCAAAGTTATTCTCAACTTAAAAATTTGTTCAAAAGTATAGTACTAAAGTCAGATTAAGTAGTGCATGTTTCTAAAATATTAGTTCAAAAAAAATTAAGCCTTCAGTGTTGGAGAAATACCAAAAGACAGCTTAAAGATAGTTTAAAATCACATTTGTTAATTTAAAAAAAGGTAGAGGGGGAATAAACAATACTGAATAAACAAAAAAAGTGGTATAATTTTTTTTTTCCTGGATCAGCTCTCATTTTTGATGTTGCTCTTTACTGGTTTGGAAAGTGTTTACCTGTTACTGTGTGAAATACTAACAGAAGCTGTGCCTAAGGTTATTTTGGTCATGTGTAATTTGACAAAAACATTGCTAATGAGTTAACAGCCTTACAAAAGAAAATTATGTTTCCAACTATCCTATCTTTACTAGTTTTATAAACTTTTATTGAATGCTTGCCATGTTTGAGGATACAGATAAGAAAAAATGGACACCACTTTCAAAGACTTTACAATCTAATAAAAAACATAAGAGCTTTAATCTAAAATAATCCATTCACTGAGGAAATAATACAATGTATGCAAACAAGTGACATGAAAAAGGAAAGTAAGACATTTGTTTACATTTTCTAAAATGAATAATACATAATATTGTATTTCAGGAAAATCAACCATTCATATCAAGTGTATTAGTCAAGCTTCTTATCTGTGAACAACAGAATCTCCTCTGGCTAGTTAAAACAGAAAAGGAATTTATTTAAAGATTAGTAGGGAGCTTATAGAATCTCTGTTAAGGGTTAGAGAGCCAAACCTAGCAGACATAAGGACAGAAAACAATCCCAACCACACTCAGGAATTTCTCCAGGAAAAATCAGACCACCAGTATTACTTGGCACCATTGATACTAAGAACCTGGAACAACCAGAAGCTCATACCACCACTTTTGCCAAAAGACAAACTCTCTTGCCCAAGATTGCCACCTGATGTTGCTCCCATATAATTTGAAGTAAGAAGCGTATGCCTGGTCATATAATTCTACTTTACCTGTGAGTGGGTATGAGAATATAAATTTTCTGGCATCTATCTTGGGAAGTCAGGACTTATAATATGGGAAATTACCAAAATGTAGAAAAGCTATTTGAAAAGGCAAGGTGGCCACAAATGACAAATATCTATTTCATTAAGTTACTGCTACTTTGTATTATAGAAAATCTGAAAATAAATCACTAAAGTCACAGTTTTTATTTTACAAAAATGTAGAAAACATTTATTGTTTTAACTCCAGTGATTTCCAAATCAATAAAATACCAATAAATTTATATATGTAAAATAAACAGTATTAAAAAATACACATTTCTGGTAATCCAAAAGGTTTTACACAAAGGAATAGTGAACAGATCTGGGATTTTTAATATAACTAAAGTAGACTTAAGTTACCAAAACTGCTACCTAATAATGTCATATTCTAGATTAACAGAAATTTATTTGAGGAAAGCCAACTTCTATTTTTCGTCAATTTTACTTTTTTAAAAGTATCAAAATATATTATCTATTTTCCTGCTCAATAAAAAAGGTATGCAAAATATAACTGAATCTTTCCTTAACAGCTCCAAGTCACCATTATAAACAGCATGTAGTGGTCATGATTAGCTTAAAGACTATTTCAGCAATTTTCAATTAACCAGCTCTTTCACTGAATTTTCCTAGACTTTCACTTGTAATGTTTGCTACCTCCAAAATCAACAGGGCCTCTCTACAGCAGCACCCCCAAGATTGTCTGCTGTCCTATCAGCATTTTCCTGAAGATGACCAGACTACCAAGCCTCATTCAACATTTATTCCTCTCTGTTCAACAGGCCATTACCTACCATCTCCTTTATGTTGGTTTCCAATGCTGTTCAAACAAATAAAGGTAGCAATAGAGGAGTGCCAGGGTTTTGAATTCTGGAAAGCTGATTTAAGAAACCATTATTTTCATGGCATATACTGTCTAAAAAGGGAAACTGCCTATTGTATAAAAATTAAAATATAGAGTGAGGAGCTCCCTTCCTTTAACTGGAATAGATCACGAATTACAGACTAAACTGTTAAAGATTTTAAAAAATAATTTACTTTTGGATTTGTGTTTGCCCAGATGATCAGCTATGAATTATCAGATACCCATCAGATAATTAAAGTGTTAACATATTAAAATCTATACTAGAACTATTCAGCTTGCTGCTATCTTGATCCCAAATTTCTGATATAAAAGGTATTTTAACCTACTTAACAGGATGGAGACTTTTCCTCCACTACTTATGCAAAAAGTTTTAATTTAAAAAAAAGCCTATGCCTAGAGCTAAAGTACAACTACAATAATCATATGATCTTTGGCACCCTCCCCTGTCTTCCAACATGACCTTTCCTATGATTTCAAAGTACTTTCCAGATCCAAATTTATAATATTTATCTACTCAGCTAGTGTCTAACTTTTGACAGGGTATTAAATTGATAGAATTGACTGACAAAAATTCAGGTATCATGACAGAAGATATGATAATTGCATATAGGATAGGAGGCTTTATTTGGCATTCTCATGTATCATAACATTTACTGTTACCTAAATGTCACATTTTCCTACTGAGTACTCTAAAAAAAATATTGAGTAGGCTCAAAAGACTTAAAATCTGCCTGTCCCACTAGCTATGTAGCACTTTATAAATTTTAATATTGTTTTCAATTATAAAAGTATTTTTAGAAAATTTAGAAAACATAGGTTAAAAGTTCCACCATTTTTGATACATATGTGTTTTTATGTGAACTCTAAATTTAGATGCACATAAACTCTATAATACACTCTTGGTTGGCTTTGAAGAGAGGGAAAGAAGGCTACTATGGCAAAAATCAAGGAGAAAATAATAGAAGGCAAGGTTATAGAGGCAGGGAGAGGCCAAAAGGTGAAAAAATGGTCTTATAAATGATATTAAACCATTAAAGTTTTTGTGAATGCTTGCTTTGTTTGGGGGACGTAGTTGTTAATGGGAGAGGTGAGCGGCACGATCAGATTTGCATTTGGAAAAGTCCACTCTAGCTTTAATGTGAAACACAAACTGGAATGAGGTAAGTATGGACATTGTTAAGCCAATTAAGAGAAGATTTCATAAGGCTAAGTAAGAGATGAAGAAACTGGATGGAGGCAGAGAAGACAGAGAAAAGTGGGCAGATTTAAGAGAGATTTAGGAAATAAAATTGTCAGGATTTGGGGATGGATTCAATATGTATGTGAGGGAGAGGAAGGTATCAAGGATGAATTCCAGGTTTCTAACTTGTACAATGCAATGGACAGCAGTGCCATTCACCAAGCTAGGGAGCACTATAGTAAGACTGAGTTTGACAAAGATCATGCATTCATAGTTAATTTTAGATGTGATCAATTTGAGGAAGATATATGTACCAAATATTTTTTGTTTGCTTCCAGATCCACTCTCCACCCTTTACTATAAGGTTCATCTCTATCAACGGACAATCTCATCCTCTGGCTTCTCTTGGGTTCAGTCAATGGAGAGCCCTGGCAGGTGAGCAGAGAGATACAGGAAAATGGGGTAAAGTATTTACTCCTTTGGCTCTCTTCCTGTGAGGATGTCTTGGGCAGTATCCTTCAATAGAAGGTGTCCCCTCAAAACAGTGTCTTCTCTGTAACTGTCTACTGGGCACCAGTAACTACTCCCTCTGCTTGCCCTAATAACAGCTTTGTTTCTTAAGGTTCTGCTAGATTCCAACCCCTTTGAAATAAACCCTCCTTGAAACATCCTATTTGAATGTGCCACATTTCCTGACAGATGAGAGACACTGATACTGACCCTGATAGAGTCCACATCCAGAGAAGATATTAGGCAAGTAGGTCTGAAACGTAAAGATCTGGACAGAAGATATATGTATCTTCTGCATATAGGTGATAAAAGGGCATGGATAAGATCACTTATAAATGAAGTATAACATGAGGCTGGGCGCAGTGACTCATGCCTATAATCCTAGTATTTTGGGAGGCCAAGGCAGGAGGATAATTTGAAGCCAGGATTTCAAGACCAGCCTGAGCAACATAGCAATACCCCATATCTCCACAAAAAATAGAAAAAATTAGCTGGGCATAGTGGCACATGCCTGTAGTCCCAGCTACTTGGGAACCTGAGGCGGGAGGATTGCTTGAACCCAAGAGTTTGAGGTTGCAGTGAGCTACGATGATGCCACTGTACTCTAGCCTGGGCAAAAGAGTAAAGAAAAAAAGTATAACATGAGAAAAGGAGAGGCTCTAGGACAAAAACTTAAGATGTAGCAACATCTAGGCATTTAAGAATGAGATGAAATTAAAATATTAGATAACTTTGACACTTAAGACTGAGAAAGAGTGACTACAACTAAAAAGTTCAAAAATTCATGTGTTGTCAGAAAGGAGAGTAGATATATTAAGTTTACTCTTTAAGTTAAGGATGCACAATAAAATATTTTATTGCTATAATTTATTGAACACTTTATATAGAACACACGTGATAATAATTACTTTATCAATACAACCACCTCACAACAACTCTAAGAGGATTACACTACTGTGGAGACATGCCATAAGACATTAAAGTACTTGACAATATGTTTAAAATCAAAATGAATACACACATATTATCTATCTCTATCTCCATCCTCCAAGGAGGCACATACAAGAATGTTTACTGCAGCATTCTATAATAACACTAGAAATAATCAAAATGTCCATATCTGATAATTGGATGCACTGTAATATAGTCACATAATGCTATACAATAACTCTTGAAATAAACTAGAATGAAATAGCACTTGAAATAAACTAGAATGAAGTAGTTTGACATAGATAAAACTTAGATGCAAGAAGTCTCTCATCAGATACACCCTCTTGTCCTTGGAGTTCTCAGTCTCCAGGAGTGTAAGAAATAAATTTCTTTTCTTATAAATTACCCAGCTTCAGGCATTATGTTGTAAGCAACATTAAATGGACTAAGATACCCAGCTTTCTGACTGAAGGCACTTTTTAGACTATGAGCACAAAAAAGGGGAACAAAGAGCCTAGCGGAATTGAGTTCAGAGGATGAGGACCGGCATTTAGGGAGTTTGATGAAGCACCTAGAAGTTGTGAGGTAACTCCAAAAAGAAGGAAGCTGTGCAAAAAAAGAGTTTCAGAAATCTATACAAGGGTCCCCTTAAGATGTTGCTGAGTACAACAGTCACTTGGTATCCACAGAGGATTGGTTCCAGGACCCCCCCATGGCTACCAAAATCCTCAGATGCACATATAAAATGGCATGTTTTTTGAATATAACCTACATACATCCTCCTATATACTTTAAATAATTTCTAGATTATTTGTAATACATAATGCAGTGTAAATGCTATATAGTTATATTGTATTTTTAAATTTATATTATTTTTATTGTTGTATTTTTTATAAAAATTTTTCCAAATATTTTTGATTCGAGGTTGGTTGAATCAGTCAGTGGATGTGGAACTTGCAAATACCAAGAGCTGACTGTCTTAGCCTGTGACTTCACAGAGTAAAACTCCACAAAGTTGAGTTTGACTAAAAAATTGTAAGCTAACAACTCAGAGAGTCACACAAAAGATAATTTAGTGCTCACCAGCTGGAGTGGAAAGTCCTTATTTTTCACTTTGGGGCATTTAGTGGAGACTCTAGGCTAGAGGGATCATGCTATAGTAGGGAAAAACTGGAGTGAAAGCTATTCTGTACTCACCCTAGAACAGCCTAAAATCTGGACTTGAAAGAATCATTAAATTATTCCACAAGAAACTTAAGTGTTACCAGCACAAAGCCCAATCCTCTTTGAAGGAAATTAAATAGAAATTCAGATACTGAACAAGGTATTAATAACATTCACAATGTCTAATTTCCAACAAAAATTACTGGATATGCCAAGAAGCACAAAAATATAACTTATAACCAGGAGGAAAATCAGTCAATACAAAGACCTAAAAATGACAAAGATGATGGAGGGAGTTAGCAGATAAGGATATTAAAACATAAAAATAATGAAAGAATTGAAGATACATATGTAATACAAAAAAATATAAAACTAAATACAACTGCTAGAGATGAAAAAATATATGACATAAAAAGTTCACTGGATTAGACACTGCAGAAGAAAAGATAAGCAATCTTCAAGACTTTCAGAAAAGACAACTGAAAGTCTATGGATAAGAGAAGCAAAATGAACCTAAAGCAAGATAAACACACACAGACACACCATACACACAATCCCACACTGAATTCACAGCACAACCAAATTGTTAAAAACCAGTAATAAAATCTTAAAAGCATTGAGAGAATTAAGATACATTACATATAGAGGAACAAAGATAAGGAGATCAGTAGATTACCCTTCAAAAACTGTGCATAGTAAAACATGTCATGCTTTAAGTGCTGATAGAAGAAACCTTGTATAATTTACATAACTCCATCCTTCAAAACATAACGCCAAATAAAAACTTATTCAGACAAACAAAAAAAAAACACCCTCAGAATTCATTGTTGGCAGACCTACAAGAAATGTTAAAAGAAGTTCTTTAGGTAGTAGAAAAATGATACCAGACGGCGTCATGGATTAAATATAAAACATCAATGTATACTTTTTCTCTTCATTCTTAAATTGCTTCAAAAGGTAACTATTTATAACACGTACAATAACAGTATATTGGAGGTTTATAACACATGTAGAAGGAAAATACATGACAACAGCACAAAGGATGGGAAGTGGTAAACAGAAGCATACTGTGAAGCAGTATAGCATCACTAGAAACTGACAGTGATAAATTAAAGCACATCCCATAAACCCTAGAGAAACTACTTAAGAGAAACTACTTTAAAAAAAAAAAAATCAAACAATGACATATAGCTAATAAGCCATTAGCCAAGAGTGGAGATAAAATAGAATACTAAAAAAATGTAAAAAATGTTACCAGGGATAAAAAGGACACCCATACTAAGAGAGACGTCAATCCATCAAAAAAACCATAAAAGTCATAACTATGTATACTTTCAATAGCAGCGTCTTAAATTACATGAAATAAAATCTGACAGAACTCAGAGAAGAAACAGACAAAAGTTCACTGCACTAAAAATTGTATTTCTACATACGTTAGCAATAAATAATTGTATGTTAAATTTAAAACGTTTACAACTGCAGCAACAACATTAAGTATGTAGGGAAAAAGGTAACTAAATATGCGAAAAATGTGTATACTAAAAACTACAAAATACAGCTGAGAAAAATCAAAGAGAACAATTATCTAGAAATTGATTGATAACTTCCATACAATCTCAATCAAAATTTCCTCAGGCTTTTTTATTTTCTGTAGAAATTTCCAATATGATTTTAAAATTACACAGAAATGTGGAGATCCTGTTACAGCCAAATTTGAAAAAAAACAAAACACAAAATTGGAAGACTTATATTACCTAATTTCAAAGCTTACCATAAACCTATAGTAATCAAATCAATACAGTATTAACATAAACACAGACCTATAGATAAATGGAACAGAACAGATTTCAGAAAGTCTCACAAATTTATGTTCAACTGACTTTCAATAAAGATGCAAAGGTAATTCAGTAGTGAAAGAATAGCTTTTTTCAACAAATGATACGGGAACAACCAGCTATACAGATGGAAAAAACAAAACTTTTCCCTTACCTCACAGTACATAAAAAAAATTAACTTCAAATGAATAACAGACATAACCATAAAAACTAAAACTTAGAAATTTCTGGAAAAAAGAGAAGATTTCATAGTCTTGCGTAAGCTAAGCTTTCTTAGGTTACAAAAATCACAAAACATTTAAAAAAAAATCAATGAATTGAACTTCAAAGGAAAAAACTTCTCTTCCTCAAAAAAACACTGAAAATAAAAAGGCAAGCCATGGACTGGGAGAAAATAATTGCAAAACATATGTATCTGACAAAATACTTATTTTCATACTATATAAAGAATTCTTACAATTCAGTTGTAAAATGAATGGCAATGATAAAAAAAAGTCAGAACAATTTAACAGAAGAAAAGTACAGGGAAACTTGATCATATCTATGTTTAATTTCCTTAAAAACTATTAGGTTGTGGGTACATAGGGCTTTATTATAATTTTATTTATTCTTTGCTCTATGCTTAAAATATTTTATAATTAAAAAAGAAAAAGTTAACACTGTACTCAAAAAGACACCTTAATTCCATTAAATTATCATAGTTACTAAGACATTTAATGGAGCATTTTCTTACCATGGCTTATTTCCCTATGTCACTTGATGTCAGGGAACACAAACACATGTAAAATTGCAGAAAGGAAAAAGATTGAGTCATATTTTTAGTTTTCTACTAGCCATTCCTATTTGAATCTTTCCATGATCACTTTAAACAACTTATTCAAAACAAGTTCACTGCTTTTTCCCCACTCTGGACTCACAAGAACGGTATATTGCTTAGGAACACAAGCTCTAGAACCGGACTGCCTGGGTTCCAATCTTGAATTCACCACTTAAAGACTGCCTGACCTTGGGCAAGTTAATCTTTCTGTGCCTCACGATAAATGTTGAATACATGTCAGATGTTTAGAGCTAAACCTGGCATATAGTCCAGCTCAATAAATGTTAACCATTCTTTTTTATCTTCTTCTTATTGCTACTACTACTATTACAACTACTTTTTTTTTTTTTTTTTGAGACAGAGTCTTGCTCTGTCGCCCTGGCTAGAGTGCAATGACTTCATCATAGCTCACTGCAACCTCAAACTCCTGGGCTCAAGTGATCAATCCTCCTTGCCTCAGCCTCCCAAGTAGCTGGGACTATAGACACCTGCCACCATACCCAACTAAGTTTTCTATTTTTTGTAGAGATGGGGTCTCGCTCTTGCTCAGGCTGGTCTCAAATTCCTGAGCTCAAGTGATCCTCCTGCCTCAGTCTCCCAGAGTGCTAGGATTACAAGCATGAGCCACCATGCCTGGTCTACTTTTTTGACTCATCTTTGTCTCTTCAGTTGTCCTCACTATATCAAGGAAGGTACTAAGTCCTATTAATTGTTCCCAGAACAATCTGATCTCTCCCTATTTCTGCTGACCAGCACAGAGGTCTAGAATACTACAGCTTTCTTCCTACAAGCCTTCCTTTTCTTCAGTTCTCCTCATTCCAATCTATTGTACACTCTTGTCAGGTTAATCTTTATCCCTTTCCATAAGCCCTCCTTTCCTATGGAAGTAGTTCTGTAAAACTCTGCACAAGGAAAAAAAATATTTCACAGTAGTTTCCCAAATCAATCACTGTTTCAAAAAGTATGATGGTAGAAAGTCTCAAGGTTGAGTTTTAATCCTATAAATACCAAGCATGTTACATTCATTACTATAAGAGGAGCAATAAGTTATAAATTGCCTTTGACTAGCATTAGCAAGTCCCTATTACATAAGTAATCACTCCTAACAGAGTTTGAGATTTGATTTACCACTATAAAAATCACCAGTCCTCAGCCTGGGCAACACAGAGAGACCCTGTTTCTACAAGAAAAATTTTAAAAACATTAGCCAGGCATGGTGGTATGTACCCATAGTCCCAGCTACATGGGAGGCTGAGGTGGGAGGATCACTTGAGCCCAGGAGTGCGAGACTGCAGTGAGCTGTGATTGTGTCACTGCACTCCAGCCTGGGTGACAGAGGAAGACCCTGTCTCTAAAAAGTAAAAATAAAAATAAATGATCAGTCTTTTTTCTGCCAGTATAGAAACTTGACTTTCACTTACATTCTTTGGGCCCTAGTCCCCTTTTGTTATAAATAAAATCTTATATAAATGCCATCATTCTATGCTCTGAGACTCTAGAAGGTACCTCTAATTCAGCACAGTGCTTTTCCCTAAGGAGCCTATAGTAAGCACAGTTATTCAGAAAATTAATATCAATGAAAGAAATGGCAGAGGTGAATTTATGTTATTCTTGAACTACATAAACTCTGAGTTCCTCCTAATTTTGAAGGTCTGTGATTCTATTCTAAAACTACAAACCTATATGAAGTTCCTCTAATGTAAAATTTATAATTAACTTGAGAATACTTCTAGAAATCATTCTGAAATCTTTTATAAAAATTATTCTGTATAGTTTCAAGATAATTGGTTCTAAATTTTAACACTATATTGTTAAACAAATTGCATTGTGATATTTCATTATGAATTAATACTTTGGTGACAATGCATTTTGGAACACTACTAAAATGGGCCCAGAAATTTGATGTGGGCATATAAAATTATGCAGCTGAAATCATAAAATTTAATTTTTTTTAACATTTACCTTTTTTCTTCTTTTGCTCTCATCTGTTCTTCCTGTCTCAAAACTTGAACCATTATAGATTCAAAAACTCCACTTGTCAAGCCTGCCAAACTTCGTGGTGTTGACCGACGCCTTGTTGAAGTACATGCAGTTCCCTTCTCATCCTCCAATCCATAATAGCCTCTAGATGTAACTGCTATCGTTGTCTTTTCTCTCAAGTGCCTTGGAGAAGAATAAGTCAATTCACAAGGTCAAATCTTCTGGATAAGCAATAAACCCCCTAAATCAGCATTTTAAGAAGAACTACTTTTGCTAACTATATCAATAGTGTTTAGTTAAACCTTACTTAGCTATGCTCCAGATTTTTATCCTCCCTATATATTTTCTCATATTCCTTAATTATGTCATAAAATCAGTGTGAGTAATAATCCCTTTCCTACATTAAAAAAATAAGATTGAAGCATTAAAATTAAGGACTAAAGCACTATCACGTCAACAGAAAAAAAATTGTTTGTGATATATTGCATACTGGGAAAATGTACAATAAAAGAAACATTTTGGGAAAGAAAATATACAATGATACATAAATAAACACTTTGAAAAAATTATAAACAAATGATGCATTGCAACATATATTTTTAATTGTAAGTCAAAATTTGGAAACCTCCTGAGTAAACTCTAAAAGAATCTAGGAATCTAGATTTCATCTTCAACATCACCACAAACGTCTCCTACTCTATAATGTTTTTATTAATATACTGAGATACTAATCTGATGCTTAAAGATGATGAAAAATAGTTTCTTAGCAGTTTGCTTAATTATCCATAAGTCCCCTTAATAAATTTGAAATAACTGACTAAAACCATTTATACTGCGAAAAGAAACATTACCTTAATCTTATTCAAGTTTTTATTCTTAATTTGCATCTCTATGAGGGTTAACTGTAAAAATTTCAGGGAAAACATCTGTTTTTCTACCTTTATAAAATATGCCAGAGCCTCTGAAGGTTTTATATATATTGCTATTTCTACAACAGCAAAATCAAGTCAATATTCAAAGTAAGTAAGGATTCAATACACTGAGTAAAAATTCATATAAATTAAAAGTTGACCCTATAGTTATATTTCATCATTTCCTACAGGCTTTCTTTAATACAAAATACACTATAGGTTCACTAAAATATAAACCTTTATGGCATAAAATACAGTCACAGTCCTGTCCTTTTTGAACTATGTCCACAGTGGCTTATTACTCTAAATTAGAATAACTTTGTAAGTCTTACCCTCAATGCCATCTAGGACCCTTGAATAGTATGACTGCAAGGTTCTACTGTACAGCAGCACCATTATGTGTACCATTATGTGCTTTCTCTGTTCTAAGGAAATGACACTATAACTAATTCAGCTTTAAATAAGGCATGAATGTTAAACTGGTTTTCCAGTAATACTAAAAATTTGGGCTAATCTAGAATTCCACTTCAGGCTGTGATCCTTTAGGGTACAACAGCATACACCTGTATGATGGCTAAATGGGCTGGAGGTAAGGAATTGTGGGCCCAAGATAAATAGATGACTGATGACAACAGATACTGAATGAGTGTACTTGGGTTTTTTTGAAATAACGTCTTGCTCTGTAGCCCCAGCTGGAGCACAGTGGTGTCATCATAGCTCACCGCAACCTCAAACTCCTGGGCTCAAGCAATCCTCCTGCCTCAGCCTCTTTAGTAGGTGGGACTACAGGCACATGCCACCATACCTAGCCAATAATATAGTGTTTTTATTAGGTGAACTAACTAGCTCTGTAATTTTAATTATTTCATCAATGCTAATGAAAGAGAGTATCAATGGACAGTATTACACTGAAAAAGGATGACATCTCAGGGGTCACAGGGTATTTAGAGCATTGGGAATAATGACCCAATAAGTATTTAGTGCACTGGGTATAAGGAGAGTTGAGGGAAGCAGTAAGTCACATGGCTTAACTATTATGTAAACAAGTCAGAAACTATTTTACCCTTAATATCAGTTTTATAAGTAGACAGGGTAAGTTATAAACTACTTTTTAAAACAGATTTTCTCAAATTAAAGACCGAAGTAACTTCCTTTATTACTTATTAGAAATAAAAATTTATAAGCTTTGATATTTATCACTCATAATTAACATAAAGAAAAGCCCAACAAACTATGCTGTTTCTCTCTTATCAACATGTACAGATTCAAAGGACTTACATTACTCAGTGTTGAAAAGGACATAAGGAAAGAAAATTTCTCATACAACATTAGTGGGTGTATAAATTGGCACAATCTCTCTGGAACTCAATTTGGTAATAATCATTAAGGTTTAACATGAACATATCCTTTGACCCATCATGCTTTAGGGAATTTACCCTACAGACATACCTCTTACAACTATGAGCAATAACACGCATACAGAGTATTACTTGTTATTAAAAAAAAACACTAGAAAACATAAATGTCCTTCAATACAGGACAGATTAAATAACGTAGACTACAACAGAAATAACATCCACACATTCAAAGGAATCAGGAATATGTTTATGTATGCACTGTAAAAGATGTCCATATTATATTGCTGAATGTAAAAAAGAAGTTTCTAAACAAAATACATTTTTAACCCAAAAAGAATTATATACAAGTATATATATTATACATACATATGGCATCTAGTAGTGTGTTTGTGTGTTGTACAAGTTCAAACTCTCACCTCAAGTATTGTAATCACTTTTTGTGACAGGTCTCCTTGCCTCTCTATTCTGATCTCCCTACAGTCTATTCATATAGCAACTCAGGTAATCATTTTAAAAAGCAACTCAGATCATGTCTTTTCCAAAGTCTTCTAGTTATACTTAGAATACAATCTAAAGTTCTTATGACCTACAAGACTTACTATGACATGGCCCTCACCTACTTCTTCAGACCTCATTTTCTGCCACTCTGATCTTAGGTGCTTGTATGTCTGCCACAAAAATCTCCTTTTTATTCTCAGTCACACAAACACATCTGGTTCCCAGCATCTGTGCACTTGATCTCTCTCCTGTAAGATACTCATCCCGCAAGATATTCATATGGCTAGGCACTATCACTTCATTCAGGTCTCTGTTCAAATGCCACATCTGAGAGGACTTTCCTGACCATGAAATCTAATAAAAAAAATTCCTATCACTCTATTCTCTTAATTTCTTTTTCTTCATGTCACTTATTACTACATTGTATTATATAATTATCTACTTATTTGATAATTATCTATCTCTGCAGCAGAATGAAAGCTCCAGGAGAACAAGATCTTTGTTTTGTTAATGACTGTACCATCAGATCCTTAAACTGTACAGTATATATCTATACATGCATAGAAAGTATTTGGAAGAATACTATTCAAGCTGTTTATTTTTCATTTTAAATCTATGTACATAATTAAGGTTTAAAAATTCCAGTCATCTATTCCGTCCATAGTAAAAGAATCCTGCTTTAACATGTTACTAACTACTGGAGTTCCATTCATGAGCAAATAAGGTAAAAGATAAATCTCATTTCCAAACAGGAATTGTCAAATAAGTAATCAATGATAAAACAATACATTAAAATGACTCTCCCTTTCTAAAATTCAAGTTTTTTTCTGTCTATAAGGAAAATTATTTCATGAAATCAATCCAACAATAGTTTGAAAAAATAATAATATACTGCCAACCATAAGCAAAAGTTAAGCAATATTTATGGTTGACTTAGTGAGTTTTACAGTTATTCTTTCTTTCCTTTTTTTTTTTTTTCAACAAAGCATGGAAAATCTTCTTTGTATTAACATATTCCAAATTTCAGAATTCAGAGGCTCAATTCTGTTTAAAATTATTAAAATAAGTATTAACAAGGAAGCATATTGATATTAAGCTTTACTCACAGTTAATATAGAACTGACACTGTTCCTCTCCCCCCAAACACGTTTGGAAAGATTTCCATTATCGTGGGATTTTTTTGTTATCAAAAACAATGTAAATGTGTTACTTATAAAATTATATCTGCATAATTAAAACTTGGAAACAGAATTACCTAATCTGCTTTAAAAAATCCTAAATGAAGACAGTTTCAATCACTTTGTTAATCCATTCATTTAAAAAATGCAACTATGGCCTTCAAGGTCCTGGCAAGAAAGAGATAATATGTAAAAGGAGGTGATGTTTAACGAAGGGACTATTTACAAACGGTGTAGGCAAGGTTAAGAAAAAGTAGGGTGGGATGGTGACGCACTCCTGGGCTAGCCATAACAGGGAGGTACTACCACTCTAGGTCCAACAAGGAAAGGGGAGATAATAGTTACTGAAACCAAAGAGCTGTAACTGTAAAAGAGCGCCATACAATGATGGAGTATAGTTACCGATAACCTGCAATACAGCAAGGAGAAAGCTGTTAGAATAAATACTCCTATCTCTCTGTACTCCTGTCAGTGCTTCCCATTGGCTGAACCCAATCAGAAGACAGAGGACAAGGAAGACCAGTTGATGCAGTCCTGAGATCAACTGGGACACAGAACAGTACACAGAGTAGAGAATGCATTTGGAGGGGCAAAAGAAGATTAAGAGCACAATGCAACCTTAATATTAGTTTATAAGAACAACTAATTCAAATTAGAAAAAATAGAAATTTTGCTGGTAGATTTCAACAAAAAATTTTGCGTATTTGATCTATAGGCATCATGATGTAGTCTGCTCAGCCTGCACTGTACTTCTTCCATCTAGATTTATGTATCTTTATGAACTCTGAGCTACAGCAGCCAAGTATCAAATAAACCTAACTTAAAACAAGCCTTTCAAATAGGGCTACAGCCAAGTATTAAACGAAGATTTTCAAAACTAAGAAGCATCACAATGCCCTCACCAAAAAGAACTTTTTGTACCATGAATAATGTTTAAAAAATATTTTTAAATGTTCATTCTTTCATTTTAAGTATCAAGTTTATGTTTTTATAATATTTAAAACACAATAGTATATAAGTATCTATATATGATTTATAAATAAATATGCATAATTGAAGGTACATATTCAAAATTTTTTCTGCTTGGGAAGTCAGATCATAAAAGTTTGGAGACCACTGTTCTCATCTGCAACTATAAGCTACCTGATACCCAAAAAAGTTTTCAGAAAAAATGTCTTCATACTCACAAAAAACATTTGTCACAGATTTATTAAATTTATTTCCCACTTGTTCTTTACCTTCTGTTCTCCCAGTTGTTACTCTTATTCCCCCTGAATGTTTTTGTCCTAATCCAGACCTGTAGTCCCTTGTTTGACTCTTTCATTTGCTCTAACATAATTCAGCCTCTATCGGTTATTCACACAGAGAACTAGTTGGGCCCCATAATACATGACTAACCATTTATCTCATCACCCTTGACCAATTATCTTTCTGTCTCAGGCATGCAGGCTCTTTCTCATATCTCAGCCAAAAGCTCCTTTACTCCTATATACCTCTATTACTGAGTACTGTAGGAAAAAATTATCACCTCGTCATCTGTTGTCTAACTATAAACTCAAGTGGGTTCTACTGTGCCTAAGATGATTTCTTTGAAGGTGGTCAACTCCCTCTTTCATTCTCCATAACAGCAATTTCATTATTCAAAAGCTCTGCTCCACTACCTACCATCAATTAGCAGCTGACTTTGTCTATCACTTATTTCACAGAGAAAAACGGTAGTTTTTAATTAAGAACTCCATTAACTTCCTGTTACTCAAAAACCAAAATTTCAAATATCTGAATCCAGGCCCATCCTCACTTTATGTTTCAGTGAAAACTGTACCTCTAATCCTCTGATGAAAAATGAATCACTACACAGGTCTTCAGAATTTGTATTTCATTAATTACCTTCTGCATAAACATATTCAAATTTATATTAAAAACAAACCATCCCTGAGCGAAATCTAAACTGCTAAACACACTTCATTTTTCATTCATGTCTCAATTATCCTTTCCTTCCTTCCTTCCTCCATTTACTCAGAGACAGGGTCTTCCTCTGTTGCCCAGCTAGAATGCAGTGGCACAATCACAGCTGACTGTAACCTCAAACTGCTGGATTCAGGTGATCCTCCTGCCTCAGCCCAGCCTGCCTCACCCTCCTGAGTAGCTGGGAATTTTTTTATTTTTTGTAGAGAGGGGGATCTTGCTATTGCCCAGGCTAGTCTCGAACTCCTGGCCTCAATCTTCTCACCTTAACCTCTCAAAGTGCTGGAATTCCTTAGGGACTATGTCTATTGAAGAAGAAAAAACAAAACAAGGTGCCAGAATTACAGGTGAGAGCCACCCCGCCCAGCCCCAATATACTATAATGTGGCATCTGCCTGCAGCTACTCTACTGAAATCACTCTTCCCAAGTGATCTACCAGTTATAAAACACAAAGCATATTTTTCAGTTCTTATTTTACTCAACCTCTACATACCATCTATTTACTCTTCTGTCAAGAACTTGAATTGGACTTTACAGAAAGAGCAGCTTTAGATAGGTAGGAAAGAATGGAGAGGGAATATTAAAGACAAAAATATTAATTCAAATTCACTAATTCAAAATATTTACTGAGCAACAGGGATTCAGCAATAAACATACTGACAATTTGTATATATGGAATGAAAAGTAAAACATTAAAGATGACTGATACAATTCAGATGGAAACGATGACACCACTGACAAAAATGTAAAAGTCGAAATGAAAAATAGGTAAATTGGGAAGGAGATTTGGGTTAGAAATACACTTAGTTTTTAATATTTTGAGTTAACAGTTGCACAACCAACTGGAAAAATTCTATGAACAGAAACATGAAACTAAAACAAAAGGGAGGGCTCAAGATATTGATTTGGGAATCTTAGTGACAAGTAAAGCCATGAAAAATACATGATACCTCCAGAGGAATAAATATTGAGAGATAAGCTCTTCAGGCATAACTTTAGGGAAAGTTACAAGGAAAAACACAGCAAAAGAGGAGGAAGACTTCCAAGATAAATTAAGAAATAAAGTAAGAAATGGCACAATATAAGTCAAAGGAAAAAAGATTTAAGTACTAAGTGATCAAAATTATTTAATTTTCCAGACAGACTGAGAAAGGACCAAGTAAAAGCCAACTATTAAGGAAGAGGCATTCATTAGTAAAATTCAAGAGGGCAACTTCAATAAGAAATCAACTGCAAAGAACCTCATAAGTTAAAAAACCATTCAAAGTCTTTGTTCTTTTCTGAAATGGCACCAAATAAATGACACAATGTCCAAAAGAACAATTAAAGATTATCATAACTAATTTTTTAAAAATCAAATATTTGGCTTAGAATAAATGGTGTTTTTCAAATTTTAAGAAGGCACAAAGGCAAACGTAAAGTTTTTATTTACATAGAAATAGTATTTGAAAGGTACCTTATCAACTTTGACAAGTCTGACAAGCATTTTTAATAAGGCTGCTCTGCTGAACGTATTACTACTGCTACAGTTATTCCTTACCACACAGAACAACTCAAGAGATCTCAGTGCTGCAAGTAGAACAGAAGCTCCCTAGGTCACTAACTCTCATAGTGTCCAGATATGTTCATGTTCCCTAGAAGATGTGATACGTCTGCAAAGGAGGCCAGTAAATACCTTGGCTTCCTATCCTTGACCAGCTCCACTATATATTTGCCAACCATTGATGAGGTTTTAAAGTAGCATATTATAAATTCAGGACACTTTCAGATTCAGACAATGACACAGAGAGAAAAGAGAGAAAAGCTAGGGTGAGTCTTGTCCCTGCTTACTTGAAATAACAGGTCTTAACAGAGATATATGGACTTGGCAAGAGTTAAAGACATAATTGAAGTTTGGAAGATGTGGCAAGTGGATATTATGTTGTCTTTAGAAAATCAGTAATGTTATCAACTTCTCTTTTCATCTTTCATTTCGTGAATGAGAAGAATATCATTCTTATTCCCTACAAACTAGTAATTTCTATTGTTTTCTGACATAATTTCTTATGCCACATGACCAAAACATGATGGAAATGTTGATCCTACTATACTATTAAAAAGCCATATATTTTATGAAAAAATAAATACATGAAAAAGTCCTGGAGAAAACTGTTTTGACAGAGGACTCACTCTACCAGATAACAATATTAAAAAGTATTTTAAGGTCATAGTAATAAGGAAGTTTAATATAAGAAGAGGAATAGATAGAATAGAAGCACAGTGGAGAAACTTCAAAAATATATCCAAATACACCAAGAACGTATTATAAAGACAGTATTCCAAAACAAAGGAGAAAAGTGATGTTCTGACAACTGGCTGGATACTTGAGGGAAAAAGTACAGCTGGATTTCAATCTCACTTCCTCACTAAAACAAATTCCAGACAGATCCATTCATTTGTTTGATCATCCCTTTATTCCTTCATTCAATATTTACTAAGAAAGCACAAGTAGTGGAGTAGGTCTTGATATCAACTCTTATAGGCAAGATTCCTGTTTTCACTGAGCTTACATGATATAAAGAAGATATACAAAAAGTAAACAAATGCATACATAATACATAAGTTCCAACTATAAGTTACATACTGTAAGCTCTGCAAAGGACAGAGTGCTCTAGATCTGTGTTTCCCCAACCCCAGGGCCGCAGACCACTACTGGTCTGCGGCCTATTAAAAACCGGGCCACAGAGCAAGAGGTGGGGGGTGGGGAGCCAGTGAAGCTTCATCTGTATTTACAGCTGCTCCCCATCATTGGCATCACTGCATAACCTCCTCCTCCTCCTGTCAGATCAGCGGTGGCATTCAATTCTCACACGAGCATGAACCGTAATGTAAGCTGCACATTTGAGGGATGTAGGTTGTGCACTCCTTACGAGAACCTAATGCCTGATGATCTGAGGTGGAGCTGAGGCAGTGATGCTAGCACTGGGGAGCAGCTGCAAATACAGATTATCATTAGCAAAGAGGTTTGACTACACAATAAATATAATGAGCTTGAATCATCCCAAAACCATTCCCCCCACCCCCCCGTCCATGGAAAAACTGTCTTCCATGAAACCAGTCCCTGGTGTCAAAAAGGTTGGGGACCCATGCTCTAGATAAAAGAAAAGGGCAAATACAGAAGCCCTGAGGTGAGAAATGGTTTGACAAGTATGCAGGAAAATCAGAAAGCCCAAGTTCTTACTATACCCTAAGTGTCAATGAAGCACTTAACTTTAAGCAAAGTACTGACTCATTTAATGTACATTTTTACAATTTCACTCTGGCTAATGGGTAGAAAATGGACTTTAGGAGGAAAAAGCAGAAGCAGGAAAACAAGTCAGGAAATTACAGCAGTATTCCAGGCAAGAGATGATAATAGCTTGTACTGAAGTTGTGACAGTAGAAAGAAAAAGACAAGATTTAAAATACACTCTGGAGGTAGAAAGGTCAGAATAGTTGATATGTTTAATATGGGAAATAAGTGAAAAGGGAGAGCAAAAGGAAGAATCAATGAAAAATGGTAGGTTTTTGGCCACAGCAACTTGGTAGATGGCAGAACATACTAAGACTAAGCTTAGTAAAAAAGCAAAACAAAAAAACAAAAAGTTCAGTTCTGAACATGTTAAAGTTTGTTAAGAAACCCAAATGGATATAAGAAACTATTAACAGTAGTGGCCTTTTAACAGTAGGAGACCTGGAGACTAGTGAGAGAAGGAGATTTAAAATTTGCCATCAGATACGCCACTATTTTTTAAATTAATAAACTATTAAGAATACAAACACTGGCCTGGCATGGTAGCACATGCCTATAATCCCAGCACTTTGGGAAACTGAGGTGGGAGAATCACTTGAAGCCAGGAGTTTGAGACCAATCTGGGAAACAATAGCAAACGTTGTCTCTACAAAAAAATTTTTTAGAAAGTTAGCTGGGCGTGGTGGCCCACACCTGTAGTCCTAGCGACTTGGGAGGCCAACGCAGGAGAATTGCTTGAGCCCAGGAGTTTGAGGTTATAGTGAGCTGTGATTGTGCCACTAAACTCTAGCCTGGGCAACAGAGTGAGACATGGTCTCTTAAAAAAAAAGAGAATACAAACACTAATCATTGGACTGACTCCATGTATATTACAGTTACATTTGAACCATATCCTTTAGATTTCTAAAAGTTACATTTTACACACATGATTTATATATACATATTTTTCCTCATCAGTCAACCTGAATAAATTAAATGTTATTTATATGGAAAGGTTTTTTTTTTTGTGTGTGTGTGTGTGTGTGTTTGTTTTTTTAGAGACAGGGTCTTGCTATGTTGCCCAAGCTGGTCTTGAACTCCTAGCCTCAAGTGATCTTCCTGCCTCAGCCTCCCAAAGTGCTGGGATTATAGGTGTGAGCCACCAAGTCCAGCCTCATAATGATATTTAATAATCTATATTGCAAATAATGCCAATCCTAGCACAAGTGTCTAAATGCTCCCTATTCCTTGAAATCTTTTGAGCCTTTTCCCTCCAGCCTGTTTCTCAGCAAAAAGACTCTTTTCTCTCAATTCTCACAGCTTTTTGTTCATAAGTAGCACTAGCACAGTGATTAAGTACCCGGGCTATGGAGCAAACTGCCTGGAGTCAAATCCAAGTTCTGCCATTAATTAGTTTGGGCAAATTAATCTGTGCCTCAGTTTCTTCATTTGTAAAACAGGTTATATAAATTACTAGTTATCTCGAGAGCTATTGTGAAGATTAAATAATTTAATATGAGTAAAGCCCTTCAGATTGGTATAGAGTGGTGCTTAATTTCTTCTGGGCTTCTGGGTATTAAAGACAACCAAGACAAGTTCTGTTTCTATTCTTTGCTCTGTATTGGTATGTTAATCATGAGCACTGTTGAAATGTACAGTTATACAACATAGTAGAGTAATGAAGATATTAGAAAGCTAGCTACTTTGTGTGACCTTAAACATTAAATATTTTTAAGGTATAGTCTTACTATAAAACTCACAAACTCTGATGGCCTCAACCTACTTCTTAATGAGTGAGACTGATTTTAAATGAAAGTGGTTCTCTCATTTCTTTTTTGTTGGTAGCCAAACAAAACAAAATAATCCACATGGAGAAAGTAAAATTTTTTAGAAAAGAAAACTACGAGGTCAAAAAAACACAAGGCCGGGCGTGGTGGCTCACGCTTGTCATTCTAGCACTCTCGGAGGCCAAGGTGGGTGGATCATTTGAGCTCAGGAGTTCGAGACCAGCCTGAGCATGAGCGAGACTCCGTCTCTACCAAAAATGGAAAAAAATTAGCCAGGCATGGTGGTGCATACCTGTAGTCCCAACTACTCAGGAGGCTGAGGCAGAAGGATCGCTTGAGCCCAGGAGTTTGAGGTTGCTGTCAGCTAGGCTGATGCCATGGCCCTCTAGCTGGGGCAACACAGTGAGACTCTGTCTCAGAAAGAAAAAAAAAACACAACAGTACAGGGTCTTACTGCTGTTCTTCTACATGGTCCTACCATTGTTATCCTATTAGTGTTTAACAGAAAATGCTTCAACAAAAATCACATGTAAAAACATTCATATACGTGAAATAAATAGGTTATAAATAGAATATGAAACTATATATATGGTAAATCCAAATTTTGTATTTAATCTTTTTCTATGTAAATAAATAATACATATGTGTACATATCAGATAAAGAAGGCTAATGGGGAGTTACCTCTGATGGGATGTACAATTTTTTATTTTAATTTTTTGACAATTTTCAATTTTTTCCAAATTTTCAAAGAGCATGTTTAACAAATGGAGTGAAACAAATAAATGTTAACTATTAGTAGAAAAAAGGTTTAAATTGCTAATAAAAAAAGTTAAGAGATTTCAGTTATCCTATAATTTATGTACTCTTTCCATGAAACTGTTTTTTAGTAAGTCTTAAATATAATAACCTTTAACTTAAATTTTACTATCAACCAAATTCCCTCTTTTGGAATAAGTAGAAGAATTCATTAATGTTCTAGCAATTGCACCATAATCAGGGATTTAGATAAACTGAAGAATATAAATGGTTCTCCCACTTGTTTGGTACTCTGTGGAACACCATGAAATAATTATCATATTTAATTATTTCTAAATACCTTCTATGAGCAGTGTTACATAAGACTATGTTATTATAAGTATTAAATTGTGTTACAGATATAGATTTGTGTCTATAAAAACTAAGCTGTCAAATTAAGCATATTGATATTGTCAATACGTGTTTGCAATTTATTAATTATATTTTCCATAGTTATTTTTTTTTGGTTATTGGCAAAGTTGCTAAAAGTAATGTGGTAGAAAGAATAAATTGATAAAATTCTCCTCAGAATGTAACATAATTTTCTCCTCAGAACTAGGAGAAGACTGAAATTATTCAAATAAAGAAACAAAATGAAATCCAACCTAAATTATTTAGAGATGTAAATATAGCATATTATCAAAATTTGGCAAAAGAAATTGTTCTTTCTCTTCTCTCTAGCATTACTCTAGGGTTTCTGTAATACACAAAAAATTTTTCCAGATACATTTTTATATATATATAAAAATTTTCATCAAATCTAAAAGAAACAAAGTCAAATACAATTTTTTAAATTTGCGAATCAAAAGAATAGAAATTGAAAATTAAGGGATGAGAAAAAAATCAAATCAAATCAATTATATTCCCTAATATGGAATATCAAGCTCTTTTTAGTAGCACAGCATATTAGGCTCTCTGTGATCTGGCTATGTAATATGGCCCTCCCAGTCACACCTGTCACTACTTTTCTATATATAATTACATTTTAGCCATTCCCTAGCTATACACAGTGGCTTTTTTGCCTTTGCACTTTTGAATATGCTATTCTTTTGCCTGGAATATCCTCTACACCAACTTAGTTTATCTACTCCTGTCTTTCCATATTCATCTTTGAATCTCCCTACAGGGCCTATCAAATAATAATCATTGTAAACATGCATTGACTAAAATGAACTTGTACCTATCTTACCACATTAACCATACACTACCTTCTATTATGCTTTTGAATACTGTATTCACCTGTTAAGGAAGAATATGGTGTCCGTGTTCAACTCAACAAATATCTATTGAGCTCTTTTGTACTTGAAGAGCCAGCTTCTACAGATACAAAAACACCCAAGAAAATCTTAAAATTGAGTGAGGCAAACAGACATGCAGACAGCTAAGAACAATACCATGGTATTCAAAAACTTCAATACAAATATAAATCCAAATGGTGGGTATTGTAAGAGCAGAGGAATACACCTCACCAATGCTGAAAGAAGAGGGAGGAAGAGATGGGCACAGAAGTTTTCCCAAAGAGTTAACTCTGCTAAGTCTTAAAGAAGATGCAGGAATTTTGACTTAATATGGTAACTCAATTTCACACGATCTTTATTATATGCTCATTATTTCACCGATTCAAGAATTACAACATAAATATTATGTATACCCAAGCCCCGAAAGATGCAATGGCAAATAAGGCATATCCTCTGTCCTCACAGAGATCACAATTCACAGAGATAACAATTCAGATGGAGAGACAGATTCATCCCTAACATAATGTTTTGTTTCTAAGTGCTATATACCTGCAGTCCCCAACCCCTGGGGCCACGGACTGGTACCAGTCCATGGCCTAGTAGGAACCTGGCCACAGAGCAGGAGGTGAGCGGCGGGTGAGCCAGTGAAGCTTCAAAAGCTTCACCTGTATTTATAGCCACTCCCCATCCCTCGCTCGCATCGCCACATAAGCTTTGCCTCCTGTCAGATCAGTGGCAGCGTTAGATTCTCACACGAGTGCAAACCATACCATAAACTGCGCACGCGAGAGATCTAGATTACACGCTCCTCATGAGAATCTGATGCCTGATGATCTGAGGTGGAGCTGAGGCGATGATGCTAGTGCAGCGGAGCAGCTTCAAATACAGATTATCATTAGCAGAGAGGTCTGACTGCACAATAAATGTAATACACTTGAATCATCCCCAAACCGTCCCTCCCACTCCCCAGTCAGTGGGAAAATTGTCTTCCATGAAATCTGTTCCTGGTGCTAAAAAAGTTGGGGACCACTGCTATATATAGATGCAAAACAAAGAATCATGAGCCCCCGCCCCCAAGGTCCAACTTTTAAAAAAAAAAAAAATGATGAATAGGAATAAGGTGGCTGGGGGAGGAGCAAATGGAAGAAGAATAATCATGGAGTATAGGGAAGAAAGCAATTAATTCTGTATCAGGCTTAATATGTAACATTTGAGCTGTGTCTCAAATGATTATAACTGCCCTAGACATAGAAAAAGGAAAGAGGCTTCTAAGGAGAGAAGAGGGCACTCCAGATTTGTGAAATTGTTTTGTATTTGATGAAGTTAATGGCCAATGAATGGAATTCTAGAGAAAACCAGTATCTTATTTAACACATAGGTGTCACTTGCAAAACAAGAATTAAACTCACTTTACTCAGAAAAGTATGATGGTTCCAATACAGTAAGTCAAATATTAACTCTTCCAGAGGTCTAGAATACCAAGAGAGCTATTTCTAAGAACTTTTTCCTCTAACTTAATGCATAGAAACATTATTCCTTAAAGATCAGACTTAAGCTAAGTCTAAATACCCAACAGTATAAACATGGGTATAACATAAGAACATTTATCTCCAAGTATTATTCAGATTCTTTGTTATTTCTGTTAAAGGTCCAATTTTTTTATTTCGTTAATTGGAATTTTCTCCACTTAAAAACAACTTGACCTTATCGGAAACTTGTTAATTCTACAGTCTCAACTTCTACTTTTTGGATCTGTAATCCTCTGATGATCTGATAAAGTTTTTCACCCTCTCCCTAGAAAAACTAAAACGTGCACTGCACACGCACACACATATATTTTACTGTATTTGGGGAGGGGGACAGTTATAGAACCCTGATTAAAAACTTCAAACCTTGTAAAGGCTTGGAACTCATACTGAACTATAAAAGAGAAACACAAAATTTAAAAATCAACCAAAAGGCCATGAGGTCAATTAATATACTTTACCTGATAGAATGCAAAGTACTGCTATGAGAGCTAACCTTCGATCTCTTTCATTGCTCCCAAAAATCAAATGAGAAACAGAGTAGCATTATTATCCAAGGCTGATATATAAGATCACACAAACAAGTTTAAATGGATAAAAGTGGTTGGGAATAGGACCCAAAGTCTTTTTTTAAAAAAAAACTTTTGATGCTATTTAACCTATTGGCCCTATGCAATAGTGTTTACTCATAGAATGCATGCTTTTGTATGACTCTAAATTAAAACCAATTTTGTCAGATTATAGATAAAAGTAACTTGCCATGGAAATTACATTCATATTCTAAACTCCACTATAGATTGAAAAAATAAAAAATTACTTGCCATATAAAGTTTAATAGGTGAACTTTAACTGTACAGAAAATAAACAAAACCCTTCTTATATAAAGTTACCATTCAATAAGTTTCACAAAATTATGTCATGCTAAATTAGATAACTCGTAATTGATTTAAAATGTAAAATCAGAACCTGATGAACACAACATTACCTGAGGTAGTCTTGCCCTTCCCGGCAAAGTGATCCTGAATTTAATGAATCTTCTAGAACCAACTACCAATTTATAGGAAATACAGAGGATGAAGGAACAGTATGCCATCAGCAACATCTAAGACTGTAGGAAATGCCAGACAAACAAATTCTTCAACATGATTTTATTGCAAGGGGGTGAAGTGTGGAGGGGAGGAAGGAAGGGTGTGGAGGGGAGAGGGAGGAAAAGAGGGAGAGGGAGATCTACAAATTAAAAGACATACAAATCAATCACAATGTATGCACTTATAGTATTGTGAATCAAACTATAATAAAATTTAAAAATTCTAACTTTTGAAACAATTAGAAATACGAACACTGACTGGATATTTGTTATTAAGAAAAAAATTTTTTGGTGTGATACGGTAAAACAATGCTAATAAGGGTTGATAAGTATAAAAGTAGTGCTAAAAACATGCTTCGGTGAAAGAGAAACTAAATTCTGAACTGAAATCAAACATGAAACAGAGATAGTACATCCTAAAGCATCAGTCCTCAAACTTTAGTATGCATAAAAATAATTCAGGGAGTTTATTAAAAATGTAGATTCCTAATACTCACTTGGAGATTCTGAGATATATTTGAATATGCTACTCTGGAGCCAAGGAATCTGTTTTTTAACACCATTCTGATGCTGGTGGATCAAGAAAACATCCTTTGAGAAACATGCCCCCAAAGCCTTTGAAAATGTCCTTTAGAACTTACAACCATCTATTGCTTAATTTTAAGTCAACATTCATAGAAGTCAAAAGGCAGCAAACAAAGTAGAAAAGTCCCTGCCGTCATAGCTTTTATATTCTAGTGACAAAAAGAGATATAATTATGTATAATTAAATGATCTATTTTAAGTTTCAATAAATGCTATGAAGAAAAATAAAGGAAGTTAAAGGGGAAAGATAAATGACCGGGGAGAGGGATATTACTTTAGAATGGGTGATCTGGAAAAGCTTGCAGATAAGGCAGCATCAGAGAAGAAAGTGAGGGAGTCAGAAAATGCGTCTATCTGTGGTAAGAGAGTCAAATTTAAACATGCTTTCCAACAAGTACAAGCACAAGTATTCAAGACAAATATAAGACAAGACTTCAATTTTGTTTATTGATTATTTCCTAATATTTTATCTCCCAATTTTAGTAATTCATTTGGTAAATGTTTGGCTTGTGGGCCAACACAGTAACAATCTATATTTGTAACTGCTTCTATGGGAAAATATTTCTATGTATTAGGTTATTAAGTATGGAATGTCCTATTTCCTTAAGTATTAAGTTTGACAGTTGCTATCTCTGACATTTCACTTTGACGCTTTTTTTTTAAATTGTGAAGGTATATCCTCATTCTTTCAAATGCATATTTTGGTTTGCGATTATATTTCAAATTTTTTTTTTAGAGCAATTTTTGTGAAACCATGGATAAGTCAAAAATTCATGTTATTTTTGAATGAGTTCCGTTGTGGAACCAATGCAGCGCAGACAGCTCAAAATATCAACAAAATGTTTGGGAAGCATGTGGCTAATGAACACACAGAATGTTGAGGGTTTGAGAAGTTCCATTCTGGTGATTTTAGTCTTCAAAATCAGTCATGTGGGTAACCTGAGACCAACATGAATAATGATGAGCTGAAAGCTATAGTGGAAACAAATCCATCTCAAACTATGTGTGAATTAGCAGCAAGGTTTGATGTTACTGTTCGAACAGTACGGGACCATTTGAAACAAATGGGCAAGGTAAAGAAGCTGGTTAGATGGGTACTGAATGAATTAAACGAGTGTCTGAAGAGAAATCACCTCAAAGCTTGCCTTTCTTTGCTGTCACACATAAAGATGAACCACTTCTACACCACATTCTGACATGTGATGAAAAATGGATTCTTTTTAAAAATTGCAAGCGTTCGGCACAATGGCTGGATGAAGATGAAGTGCCAAAACACAGTCCAAAACTGAACATTCATTAAAAAAAACTAATGGTGTCTGGTGGTCCAGCACTGGTATTATTCATTACAGCTTCATGAAACTTGGCCAATCAATTACAGCAGATATCTACTGCAAACAACTGGAAGAAATAATGAGGATGCTTGCAATTAAGTAGTGAAGACTGGCCAATAGAAACAGGCCTCTTGCAAGAGCACATGTCACAAAAAACAACACTGCTAAAACTACAGAAGCTGGATTTGGAAACTCTCTGTCATCCACTGTATTCACCAGAGCTTGCACCAACTGACTACTACTTCTTCCAGACTTTGAACAACTTCTTGCAAGGAAAAATATTCAATTCTCTATAAGCTGTGCAAAATGCCTTTCACGATTTCATTGCCACTCATTCCCCAGGATTCTTTGCTGCTGGCATAAGCAAGCTACAGTTAAGATGGCAAAACTATATTGATAGCTTAGGCACACACTTTGATTAACTGTACTGGTTCTTGTTTGAGATATAATAAATTAAACTTTTGATTCAAAATTGGACATTATATATCTAATGACCTAATAATAAGTTTTCCAGATGGTCTGTTTCTCTCCTTCCATGCAAAATGAAGTGGAGTTAGTTCTTATTTTTAGAACAAACATGAGAAAACTCCCTGAATTCACTAGGAATTGTATATTTAGCAGAATTTTGGTATCCTTTAGCATATTTGTTAGGCAATCTACCACTGAAATTGAAAAGCAGTTTTAAAAACATACAACATGAAATGCCATTGGGAGAATAATTCCAATATTCTATCTGAGTGTACATTCTCTGGAAGAGTTTCTTTCTGATATTGACTTCGGAAAGCTGAGAATGTATACCATTACCATAAAAGTCAACGTATTATACTAGCCTACTAGATTATCTTTTTTTAAAAAAAATATTGCTAACCTTTAAAGCTTCTGCAAACTAAAACTCTAGTTATTATAAATTGAGATGTTATCATTTGAAAGAAAATTTGTCTCGCGAATGAGATGTATCTGAGGGAGAGAGCTATCTTTTGGAAAGAGATCTCCAAAATATTTCATGTGCTAAGTAGCAACTTTCTGTATTATATCTTGGCAATGGTTTTTCACTGAGAAGGCTTAAATTCTCACAGAAAAGCTACATTAGTAAAGTATTTAATAAGTGTAACAAGTTTATCTTTTAGTGGACTAGCTACATAGAAAGGAACAGAGATGAATTTTAAGACATACTAACATTTAAAAATATATAAAAAACACTATTGAAAGTTGTTTTCCTCTGATGGTACCTTCAGACGGCGGTACTCAAAAGCTTTAAATACTAAAGTTTGATATGAGTTCTCAGCATTAACTATTCCAAGTCTTTAAAACTGCACATAGGTCAGTGGATTTTATACCCTGAATAGTATTATAAAAAATAACAGTAATACATGGTTATAGAAGAAAAAAATAAAAACTAAAAAGAGTGAAAGGGAAAATTAAAAATCACCCATTGTTACTACTGTATTATAGCCTTAATGATGTGTTACTTTAACCCAATATTGTACCTATAAAGTTTATTCGAAATTGTAAATATCAACTTCCTTTCAATAAAATGTAGTTTTTACTATAAAAGTAATAAGCATATTGTAGAAAATCTAGGATATATAGAAAAGTTAAAAGAAGAAAATGAAAAATGCCTAGGGTTACTTAGCAATAACCACTATTAACATTTTGTTGGTTTTCCTTAGATCTTTTTTCAAAGTGCATGTACTTAATATCCTGATTTTAAAGCACGATTAATCCTGGAACATTCACAGGTCCCAGGGGGAAGATGATATAACAAAGGGTTCGGTGATAGATAATATTACCACTGGGGTTTATTAGTCTTTCCCAATTAAAAAAAAAAATTCAAGTAATTTAAAATGAATTTTAAAGATTCATATTATTATTTAAGCTCCTGGGAAATGAAAATGGCTGTTATCTGTTTTGGGCAACACTAATCTTATGGAGAGATAGCCTAAAGATGATTTGAAAGCTAAAATATAACTATGAAAGGGACTGAATCTTCTCTCCGAAACATGGTTTTTCCTCCCTGCTTTGGTTTTCTTCTGAGACACAAAAATAAATACAAGGGTACAAATACAATGAGAAACAGACTATAATGCAAAATACATTAGGATCTATTAGGGCATTTTTATTATATTAAATCTAAATCATTCTCAAATTAATATTTTCAAATGGAACAAAAATCTCTTTAAATAATTCAAGTCTAAGTTTAGTATATTTCAAATAATATTTTTTACTTATTCCAGACTAAACTCTTCAGTTTCATTAACTGCCTTTGCTCAATTAAGCATTTCGGCTTAATGTACATTATACATATTTTAATCATAATCATTCTAATCTTTTTTTCTTTGCAGTTCGAAGATAGTCAATCCTTACACAAAGTTCTGCCTTTGGTCCCCTTATATTTTTACTAGATAGACTCTGTCCTGGGAAATCTAATTTACTCCCATTTCTTTAACCATCATCCTTTGGCAGGTTAACCCCTAATTAATCATTGCTATCCCTCATCACTATGCTGAGTTCCGTATGCACCTTTCTAACAATTCTCAGCTGGATATCCTCAAATGAATGCCTCCTCTCCTGTTCCCTCAGCATCACCATCAACTGGGCTTAAATGCTCCAATTCATTTTGGACATCATCCTCTCCTTCACATGCCACATTTAATAGCTTGACATTTGCCACTTGTACCTGCTGAATTTACCCTTTTTGTACCCTCATCTATCTTTCTATTCCTACTGCTTATGATCTCTTGATGACATTAACTCAATAACCTTTTAGTTTCCTTTATTCTCTTTTCATTTCTGCCTTCAAACTCAAAATACTACAAGTAAAATCATAATATTACACCTTTAGTCAAAATCTGTGATGGATCTACACTGCCTAGATTCTAAGTCTCCCAGCAAGCATTCAAGGTCCTCCATAATTGGCCCCTATCTGTCTTTCTAGACTTACCTGCCACTACAGGTCCTCATCATTCTGCTCTCTAATCACTGGGTATAAACTGTTCCCCCAGAATACTCCATACTCCCCTGTCTCTACACCTTTAATTATGTGTTTCTGTTTACCTATCACCTTGAAGTAAGGGAAAAGGTCATGTTTATCATTGTATCTACAGAGCTTTACATATTACCTAGTACCAGAATAGTTCGAATAACTGTTCAATGAACGCCTCATCTTCACCTATCAATATTCTACCCACTCTTTAAAACCTGGCTCAAAAACTATAACCTCCTGAATAAAATCTAATAAGATATTTTTAATCCCAGCTGCCCTCCCCTAGTAGTTATAATTACTCTGCACTTTCCAAACATGCCATAATATAGCTCATCACAGTAGTAGTTCTCAAAGTATGTTCCCTTGGAATACAGTCATTTCATGAGCTGAACCATGATTTAGCACCTAAAATCCAAAAGTGATTGTTTTCCCAATTTGTAGGAGGAAAAATAATATAATAGAATTTCTTTAATTAAGGGCTTCCTCCCATAATTTGTTTTAAACCTTTTAGACCCTCTAGTAAAAAAAAAATCATATGACACAACTAATTGTATCATATTTCAGGGTGCTGTGCAAATAGGACTATTTGCAGGTGTTCTGACAATGGAACAAGTTTGAGAATCATGGTTTAAACATATTTTACCTTTACCATACATGCATATATGTTTCTTTCTATTCATCTTTTAAAGCTACTGGGAGCAGAAACTGTGCCCCAAGTGCTAGAACAAAGCAAGGGCTCAATAAATATCTTGTTAATCGAACTCCTTCATACTTTCATCACTGGCAACTAAACTCTTTCTGAACCTTCTCTAAACAATACTTTTTTTAAAAGAATAGCTACTACAATAAGTAGAACTATATGGAATATCAAACTCTAACATTCTATAGTTTTGAAGAAGAAGCAAATCCAGATTCTATTATCAAAGGTGCCCAAGTTTCAAAGATTTGTACAAAAAATAGAGAATTACAGAATCCAATGGGAAGTGGGAGGAGTTAAATTACTGGAGAAATAGCAGCTCATTAAAATTTCCAATTAATTTTTGAGTTTTGATCTTAATTGAATATAAATGAGTCCATAAAAATTCAAATTTAACTTAGGAAAGGATTAAAATCGGCCTACAAAATCCATTTTTAATTTGATTACTACTTGTACTTGGCAACCTCTACTTTTAAATTTGAGGCTTCATGAGGATATTCCTATACGCTCATCCCCCTCAAAAATATTCTGCCAACTCAAAAGCAACTACAAAACTAAATAACCTTCAGCTATATTTTAAGAAAGTCTTTTTATCCCATACATGTACCATTTTTTAAAACAGTAACTAAATGTAGAAATCAAGAATAATTTTTAACACAGATATATCATAGTCAAGCTTAGTTTCACCAAAATATTACCCTAAATGGCCAAAATAAAAAATTTATTTATTTTATTTTACTTTTTTTGAGACAGAGTCTCACTCTGTTGCCCAGACTAGAGCGAGTGCCGTGGCGTCAGCCTAGCTCACAGCAATCTCAAACTCCTGGGCTTAAGTGATCCTTCTGCCTCAGCCTCCCGGGTAGCTGGGACTACACGCATGCACCACCATGCCCGGCTAATTTTTTCTATATATTTTTAGCTGGCCAATTAATTTGTTTCTATTTTTAGTAGAGACGGGGGTCTCACTCTTGGTCAGGCTGGTTTCGAACTCCTGACCTTGAGCGATCCACCCGCCTCGGCCTCCCAGAGTGCTAGGATTACAGGTGTGAGCCACCGCACCTGGCCCAAAATAAAAAATTTAAATGTAGCCTATTAAGTTCACTAGAGATGCATCTTTTCTAATGGCAGCCTTTTAAAACTAGGAAGAGCTATGTTTTCCTAGTTTTAAAGCTTTAAGGAATATTCTTAAAGCTTCTGAAAACATCATCATTTTAAAATCAGTTTTAGAAGAGGTGAAATTCTTGTAATATTTGACATTTTCTACAGTTCTGTTCATAGCATCCTAGAGGTAAGCATTTTCTATTCCTTTCCACTTAGATGATTTTGTTTCTAAGGCTAATTGCTATGTTCTCACAGTTGCCTCAAATGGACAAACAAGATCCCTTCTAAAATATAACTTTCTTGGCGTTAGATACATTGTCTAACAGAAAAAACAGTATCCATGGGAATGAGTGGTCAAAAACTGTATTTTTAACATTACGATTTTTAAAAAGATGTATTAGAACTTTCAAAATACAGTGTCACTTTTGAAAAAGACGACACACATGCCTGTACCCCAATCTGGAATTCATTCTGGCAATTAACCAGGCTTTGAAAACTGAAAGAGCAGACGTAAATTTTAGTTCTAGTTCTTTGGAAAATTATATATATGATAAATATTTAGAAATTATTTATAGATTACATACATGTATCACTACTATGAACATCACAAAAAGCAAATCAAAACCAGAATTTTAAAAAGGAAAATAATAATAGAATACACTTACTTAAGTTCTAATATTTTCTTCTCTCACCCCAACAGATCATCCTGCATACTTTCCAGGACGCAGACACTACTCTGGAGACCATACCAAAGCATACAAAAATACTTAACACTGTTTCTTGCCTTGCACTGTGCATTGTGGAATGTCCCCATTATGTCATCCTAGAAATTCCAGTAGTAATATTCAACATCTTCAAGAATCAGTACAAGTATCTCTATGATAGTTTTAAACTAGTCTCTTTTCTGTTCTTCCCTCCTCTCATTTGCCATCCTGACACTCAGCCCTTCCCCTTCAAATTTAGATCACCTTCCTCTAAATTTCTCTTGTACCTTGTTCACATATCCATTATAGAATCATCGTCTTTTTAAGTGTTGTTTCCCTACTCAACTGTAAATCTCTTAAGGGCAGGAAACTTATCTTTTGATCTCAGGAACATGAATGCCTAGTTCTAGCAGATACTTAAATGCTTGCAAAATCAATTAATCTAGCCTAACACTCTCACTGCACAGATGAAGAAACTGAGATTCAAGTTATATGTGTCCAAGGTACCAATGCTACTAGGCAAGTCCTCTAATATAATGTGGATGCTCTTTACCTAATATACTTCGTTTATTGCTTACTACAAGGCTCAGTAGTATATGGAGCATCTATAGAATCCTCTTACAATTTGAAAAGTAAGAGTGAACTTAGTGTTTTACAAATATATTCCAGAAGACAACAGAAAGTTTAAACAATAATATCTAAGTGATTCACTGGTTTTCTTACTAAAATACCACATACCACTTTAATATATTTACAAATAAGGTATCTGGAAAATCATATTTGCTGAAAATCATATTCACATAGACAGTCTATAGAACATTGTTCTGGAACAAATATATCCTAATTCCATTCCAAACAGTTGTAACCTATGCTTTTCTCAGAGTCGTGCCCACTCAAAACACCTATTTAGTAATGACTCAGATTTTAGGATCATATAGAAAAAGAAATGATTTCCTAGTATCCACAAGTGTGGTCAAGCAAACATATTTAAAAAGTGTTTGCATATATCAATACATCAAATACAAAAAAGTGAGGAACTTAAATCTTTATCTATTTGAGACTATCTTATTACATTTTTGCTACTAAAATGCAAAAATTTTATCCCTCGCCCTAATAATGTCAGAAATACATTATCGTATTTATATACTACACAATGTTATAACTTTAATTTCCAAGTATGGATGCTATTATATCATAGGAATACAGTATTCTGAGCATTAGCCACTGTGAATGATTCCAAGCATTTAAAAATTTACCTGTATGTAAAAGAGAAACAGTCTTCCTGCTCTTTTGTAGTACTAAGAAATGTTTATTATATACACAGAGCTTTTGAAAACACCTGTAATTCATTTAAACCCACATGCTATCTCTTAGCACTTGCATGTAGCCATACTCTTGCCTCATTCTAAATCCCTGTTTCCACATCTGTCATACTAGATGAACTAGATGAACTCTAAGGTTCCTTTCAGGTCTAAAATCTTGTGTTATCAATTTGGAGTATATTGTACTACTTAAAAGCAATGACATGTGAATGGATTTTTTTTTTTAATGTGAGTCAAAGCAAAAATGTTCTGTGGAGACAAGGGTAACAAACATACTACAGAAGTATAAAATCACTAAAGGAAGTTATTTAAAATAATTGAAAAGCAAACGAGTGAATAATTGTTCTACTACCAAATAATTCTACTTTATGAAAGGATTCAAGAAGAGGTTCCTTAGTTTAATGAGAGCTCCCCTAATGAGTCAAGCACTATGTTAACTGCTTTTAGGGAAGGAAAAAATCACTGATGGTCTTGAAAACAGCATATGGGAAGCAGTGATGAATAGATTATTTTTATTTTTATTTTTATTTTTTTTTGAAACAAGAGTCTCACTCTGTTGCCCGAGCTAGAGGGCCATGGCATCAGCCTAGCTCACAGCAACCTCAAACTCCTGGGCTCAGGCGATCCTCCTGCCTCAGCCTCCCGAGTAGATGGGACTACAAGCATGCGCCACCATGCCCGGCTAATTTTTTCTATATATTTTTAGTTGGCCAATTAATTTCTTTCTATTTTTTAGTAGAGACAGGGTCTCGCTCTTGCTCAGGCTGGTCTTGAACTCCTGACCTTGAGCAGTCCACCCGCCTTGGCCTCCCAGAGTGCTAGGATTACAGGCATGAGCCACCACGCCCGGCCTGAATAGATTATTTTTAAATTACAATTATAAATCAAGGACCAAAAAATTAGCACAATTTTTAGGAACTATTCTGTAAAAGCACATGTAATAATGCCCAGTTTCAGATACGAAATGTATACTCGTTTTATTCAATTACTGCTACTACTCATATTATAAAAGCTAACACTCATACGAGGCTAACTATGCAACCAGGACTGTTGAGTTCACATTTCCTAACTCATTTAATTCTCGCAGCAACTCTGTGAGGTAGGTACTATTATCCCCATTTTACAGATGAGGAAATTGAGGCCAAAAAGATTAAGTGACTTGGTCAAGTTCACTCAGCTAGTAAACAGTCAAAATACTCTCCCACTTCAACTACCAATTCCAACAACATTCAACTATAAAAATTTACATTTGAGAAATTAATTTGGCTATTAATGATACAATGATTATAAAACAATACATTTTAGTATCCTCCTGTGTGACATCACTTTCTCTTATTAAAGAAAAAAAACTGGATATACAGGTGGCATATACCAAGAGCACAGTGCCATTTGAATTGCCTATGATTTCTGGCAGAACAAACACAAATGTCTAAACGTATTAAAATTTTGCGTTGATGCATTTATTCCGTGTTATTGCAAAAATTCAGTGTCCTCAGATAAAACAGAGACAAAAGTATCAGAAGAACGCCAGAGTAATCATAAGCCATTTAGTAACATTCCATAAATCTCCGACGGTCGAAAGGGGTAGAAAAAGATAAAACTATTTTTTAACGGTTTGAAACCACCGCCTTTTTAACATGCATCAAAGTTATTTTCTAGATATATTTCATCCTGTAAACTTTTAAAAAGGTCATGCTAAAACTCTCTAAAAGTTGCGGGTCCAATTCCCACCCCACAAAAACTTTTCCGCTGCCTACACGTGTAATTCCTACGGAAACGCTCTCACTTCGCATCTACAAACTTCACGCGTTCCCAGGCGCTCTGGAGTCGGCTCCCTCCTCAGCTCCCCGTCACCCGGGGGCCCCGCGGCCTCAGCCCACACCGCCAACCCGCCCGGCCCGCGCCCCGCGCCGCTCCTCCTCCCGGGCTTCTCCGGCACCGGCGCCGCACCTATCAGCGCCGCCCCGGCCCCTGGCCCAACCCATCTTCGGACACGTGTGAGGGTGTGTTTGTGTCAGTCTGTCAGTCCCACCGGGGACGGAGCTCGCTTACCGAGAGAGAAGCGCCAACTTCTGCTCCAGCATCATCTCCAGCTTCTGGCCCTGTCTGGAGACCCAGTGGTCCACTCCGTGCAGGCGGTAGCACGTCTCCAGCATCAGCCTGAAGTCCGCCACGAACTCGGTGATGCCCCCGTACAGGCCGCTGGCGAACTTCTCCTCCATCTTCAGCAGACACATGCCCTGCCCCGGCTGCTGCGACCAGGCGCGACTGCCCCTGCCCCCGCTGCGCGGCCCCTCGGCCACCTCCTCCTCCCCGGTGGCAACGCCCCCCAAGGGCTGCAGGAAGGGGGCGGTGAGGCCCCGGTGCTTCTCCTGCAGGAACTCGCCCAGGATACGGTAGCCCTGCTGCAGCTCGTAGGTCAGCTCCTGCTCCTTGCAGCCTCCGCCTCCGACCACCATCGCCTCCACCTCCTCCTCCTGGTCGTCTGCGTCCTCCAGCGAGGAGGCACTCCTCCCGCGGGCCGGCCCCGAGGCCGGGACCGCCGCTGCCACCTCCTCCTCGTCTTCTTCGGCCGCCGGTGGCGGCCGCTCCTCCTCCCCGGCCGGCTCCATCTCTCCCGGCGTCTCGGGCACGCTCATGCCTCCGGCAGGCCTAGACTACACGGTGTGGAGCTGCCGCTCGAGGTGCCGGGGGACGCGTGAGCGCTGGCCGCTGCTCACGGCTCGGCCGAGCTGCGCAGCCCCTGCCGCATCGGGCCTCGCTCTCCTCACCCGCCGGCTCGGCTCCGTGCGCGCGGGGGTCTCGAGCTCGCCGCCGGCGGGGCGGGGTTACATGGCGCGCAGGGAGGGGGGAGAGAAGAGGAGAGCCTAGGTGCCCTCCTCTCCCCTCCCCCCGCAGCGGCGCGCGCGCGGCCCTGGCCTGCCTCACCCCTCCGCGCCCCGCCCGCCTGCTCGTCAGCGGCCAGGCCCGACCGGGCCGCCGCGGCCTCGGCGCCCCACCCCCTCCCGGGCCAGCGGGAGGCTGGGAGGGGGCGAGGAGAAAGGGGGGGCTCTCCTCTCGCCTCCCCAGTGGGGGCCGCAGTGGCGGCTCCGGCTCCTCCTCTCCCTCACACCCACTCCCGCCCCTGTCTACCTGCGGGGGACCCGGGCAAGAGGAGGCGGCGCGCGGACGGGGCCCGGCGACAACTGTCAGTTAGAAGCCCCGCTGGGCGGGGGGGAGGGGGAAAGGGGAGGGGCGGGAGAGAAGGGGGAGGGCACTCAGCTCCCCTGGCCGGGGAGAGCCGTGGAGAGAAGCAAAGAAAGAGGCACCGTCGCCATCCCCGGTGCGCATGCGTAGCAGGGCAATCCCCGCCCGCCTCGTTCCTCCCCGCTACACGAAAGCTAGGGCTTAGGCTCAGCTGCAGGCCCGGAGGCCTGGTAGGTTGCGCGGACCAATGAGGTAATCAGCTGGTGGACGAATGTAAGGGGCGGAGTGGAGGGGAAGCAAGGCGCCTGCGTAGCTTTACTCGCCACCTTCTGGGAAGGCGACGGGAAAGTTACATCCCCTTAGGACCTCTCCTCCTTTGTGACAGCGGGTCTTTTATATAAAACCAGAATTTTTAAAAATTTAGAAAGGAAATTCAAGGACTCGACCATATGTTCACATGCAAAAGGAAAGGAGGTGATTAATAGAATTAATCTAAAAGTCCTGTCCCCAGTTCTTAACGTCAATTCATTCATATTTGGTAAACTAATCCCATGTTTTCCATTAAAATTTTTTAAAAATTTCCACCTTCTCGATTCTTGAGATCTGCTAAGAATAAGGAAAGGGAATGGCACCTCATTTAAAAAAATTCCTGGGACTGAAAGACTCCAAATATTCCAAATCTGACCTTACAACGTTAAACAGTGGTTTCCATGGCCTTACAATCTCACTACACATTTTTGAATTACTGGTTAAGTAATGGCTAAAAAGTAGACTCGTCATTAACTTAATTTAGATGTTGCTTAAAATAAGTTGGGGGAAGGAATTAATGGTTCCATAAAGCAGATATTACTATTCTCTCATGTTCTATTTGAAAGATGCACATACTTTTCCTACATATATAGAAATCTGTTGCTTGAAACTTGGAATTACTTAAACACAAACACAAAATTATAGAAATCATGCATTTTAGAAGTAAAAGTTACATGACTAAATGGTCAGGATATTCTGAATCTTGTGATTGTTTACTTCTCATTAGTGTGAACTTTAGAGCACTGATAAAGTATCTTAAACACCTCAAAGCTTTTTTCCATCCAGTAACTTATATCAGTCTTAGGTAAAACAGTGAAGTGGGAACACTTGAGTTTTTAGGATATTGACACTCCCTTCCTCCACACTTCCTTCCATTTTCTAGTATTCAAGGTCTCCCCTCATCTCATTAGACATACATTAGGCATTTACAGGATTCTCTCTCTCTTCCCTCAGAGCCCATAGATGTACCCCAACAAGAAGGCAGGGACAAGTGCTACTTCAGCAACTGGCAACTAAAAAAGGTGTCTGACTGGACATCCTTCATTTCCTTTGGCAAAACCCAAGAATCTGGAGCCCACCCTAGCCAAGCAAATATCCCCTTGCCCTCCTCTTTTTCAGCCACCAACCCTGTCTCATGACTCTCAGACAGTATAGCTTCCATGTATTGAACCCTGTGCTACTAAGCTCTTTGTATTCATTATCTCCTTTAATTCTGACAATAATCCTATAAGCTAGGTATTATCATTTTTTGACACTTAGGTTAAGAAAGTCATTTGCTGAAATTAATATTAATATCTAGGTCTGTCATACTTCAAAAATTCCAGGTGCCTCATTCCAAGCCATCTGGCAGAATTTCCAATTCTTCATGCACAAGAGTACAAGGAATTGCTAGAAGTGTTAATCAAGGGCTTCTTAATGAAGGTATATAAAAGAGAAAGGTGCAGGCGAATAGAAGGAGCCTCAACTTTAGGTCATGAAGAGGCCAAGAATGATAGCAATCCTAGCTACTATGAAAGTAGGATCAAGACCTTAATCTTAAAAAGAAACTGTATTATACAATAAATATGTTGTATGTAAATTAGAAAATATAAATAAGAAAAATTGCCATTTAATTCCACCACCCAGAGAAAACCTCTGTTAATACTTTGAGGTGGGATTTTTCTATTTATTTTTCTATATATTTTTATTTATCTTAAATATACTTAAAATTGTGACTATACTATACATAATGTCCTTAACTTTCTTTTTTTCTCCATTAATAATGAATAATTGTATGGAATGCATATCTAAAATTTCAACTTTATACCCCTGTCCACAATAGCACAAATGCCTTGCCCATCTGAACTGGTGGGGAAAATTCTAATGTAAGAGGAATTCCAATATAAAAAAAGAACACGACAGAGGTATAAACAACAGCAGTAACAGCTACGATTTATTGAGCACTTACTAGGTCTTAAATATTTTCTAAATACTTTACATACACAATACTCACAATAGCCCCAGGAAATCACAATAGATGTATTTGTAAATTTTAAGTTTTGGATCAATGATTTGCTGAGTAGAAAGTTTTTTTTCTACCCTACAAAAAGCTCGACATAAAAGACAGACATTCTAATTAACATAATTAACCCTAAATTTATAGAACTGTTTTCTTACATTGCATATCTACTGCTAAATTACTAGTCTCGAAGCTGTTGTCTTTTTTGTGTTTAAAGTTAAAATTATATTTGCTTCCCTTTCACTTTTACAGTAGAGTACTCTTCAGTGCTACTGTAGAATCTATTAGGACATTCTTTAGAATAGAAATCTATTTAAGTCCTATTCTGTCAGGGTTTCTCTTCTTGTTGAGCTGCTTTGCAGGGGGGGAAAATGGCATACATACACAAAGCAATGTTCTGCTGAAACACATAACACCGAACTGACTCCCACAAATATGGACTGCTTATTATTTGTCAAACACTGTGTTGCAGTATGTTACATGCTACCAATGTTAGACATACCAGGACTCCCTTTTAAGTAATCATGATTCTTGGAGTCCTGGATAACTTAAAAAAAATAGAGACCAGTCTGGCTAAAGAGATTTCAAAGTTCTCATAATTCTCAGCAGGACACATTGGGAACCAGAATATAGATAGGTCCCACCCAGTTCTCAGGAGTACATTATGTATGAACATTTTCACATACATTATAGAGAAAACTCCCACATCCACTGCAGTACCTCAAAACTCTCTCCCACTTCCAGCATCCTCCCATTACTACCATGAATACCAGGAGTGTTATCAAGGAGGGATAAGCCTGCATTATATCCTTCATCACAGTTCCAAAGATGTTCATCCTGGAAGTTCTATCATATCTTCCTGATTCTTAGCATCCTGTGATAGTCAGCATGACATCTTGACACCAAGTATACTGCTTGCCCAGCATCAATAATAGTTCAAACAAATAGCAACACTTTATATACTTCACATCAACTAGGGGAAAGGTGACAAACATTCTAAGACAACTGGAAGCACAGGTTATCACCAAGATCTGTATTTAGAAGATTAAACATGCAAGGTAAACAGAAGGCTGTAACACTAATCCTGGAGAAACGGGAAAGAAATATAAACTGTTTAGCAGGGAGAAAACAGTTCTCTTATTTGTAATGGAATCCACTCGCAACACTTATTTGTAGTTACTTTTATGGTAGATATTCAAGTGATACTAACGTACTTCAAGCAAAATTTAGCAACTCCTGTAAGGCTTCCTGCTGTTCATCATCAAGTTGGGATATGCATTCCAACCATAATTCTTCAGAAGTCTGTACCTGACGCACAACATTAGCTAGGCGTTTGGCACAAGGATCTTCATAGTTAATAGTCTCATTAATTTTTCCTTCTGCAATTATACTGATTATTTTGGGAAGATTGGAATTATTTGGACCAATTACAACTGGGTGGTTACTTTCAATTAAGTCACAGAGAAAACTCAAAGTCTGAATAGCTTCCTCTTTATCTTCATGCAGCGGAAGCCATGATAACCAGTGTGGAAGAACTTCATCTACATTTACACAGTTAGGCTTAAACTTCAAAATCTTCCCTATAGCTGAGATACAGTTCTCTGTAGCAATGACATTTTTTTTGCTTTTGGAATTTGCACACTTAATAACTTTTACCAGCAATGGAACAGCTTCTGAACATAAAGAACGATAATCATCTCCACCAAATTGTGCCATAACACCCAGGCCATAAGCAGCAGCTTGCCTGACTTCAGGGTTGTTATCTCGCATATTAAGTAGCATTGGCCACCGAAAATATTCTACATATTTAAATGAAGTTGGACTGCAGTGCTCTATGATGTCATCAAATATGCACAATCCCCACTGTCTGTCTGGCCATGGCCTACTTGAACAAATCAGATTTACAATTAATGGAAGTAGCTGTTCAAACCACGGTAAAATTTTTTCCTTGTAAGTACTAAATAATGAGTGCAAAATATCTGATACTTTGGTCAGAATATAAACATCACATTCATCCTCATCTTGCAGAGACATCTCAACCTGTTGATCGTAGTTTTCTTCCTGTCTTTTAACCTGTCGTAATTCTTGGTTTTTAAAGTGCCCTTCAAGTTTTGCTTTCAATATTCCTCCCAGTTCTTCCAAGTGTTCATCATTAAGGCAACCATCTCCCATTACTTCAATGGACTTTGCAAAAGAATTCATTATTTCTGAGAGTACATCTGTATCCGGTTCAGTACCAATAGCCTTGATTAAGGGATCACATATGAATTGCCACATCTGTGCAAGATACTCTGGGCCATGAATTTTTGCACATTCCAAGAGAAAAGGCATGGACTCTGCTGCTGCCACTCGAACATTGTCATGGAAATAAAATTTCAGTAAAGGAACCATCAGCTTCACAACTTGTTCTGTATATTCCACAAATCCTTCCCTTAACTCCTTAGCATAGTAAATTAACATCTGGCAAGCAGTTGCTTTTGCTTCAAGTCCTGAAGTTTTAATTCCAAAACTTTGCTGGTCTCCAAGATTTACAAATTGCCAGCCATCATCATCACTCATATTCTCCACATCTTGTGTGTCTAAGAGAGCAACATCAGGTTTAGCTGAAGCAGTCTTAATAAGAGGCTCAATAACCAGTGGAAGGTACTGTTGAAAATCTTTTCCAAGAATTTTACACATTCTAGCCCATGCTGAAACCATGTAAGAAGTCTGAGGGTCATCATCTTCCATATTATTTAAGTCTGATTGTGTCTTCAACAATAGCTGCATCACATTTGATGCATCTTGCATAAATTTTTCCTTCCCAACAGCAAGACCAACATGGCTAATGCACTCAATAGTTTTTCCTCTCAGAAGCTTGAGCTCCTTCTGAACAGCAAGCTCAACAACGTGCTTTAGTGAGGGCATAAATATATCATAATATGGAACAAATTTTTCTTCTATTGTATCTGCAACTGATGCAATGGTTGTCACAAGTTGTTCCAAGGCCAACTTAGTTCCATTCCGAATCAACTCTTGAAGTTTAATCACCAAGATGGAATGCAGACTTTTTACCATATTATCCAAATATAGAACTAGCAATGACTTGGGGCAGTCTTCAATAAAAATAATAAGAGCAGAAGCTGCGTGTGATTGCACACGCTGATTACCTTGATTTTCCATGGTACGTAACAAAGCTGCAATCACTATTTCATGGAATTTCTTTTGGAAATTAGGTGCAAAATCTGTAGCCATCTGTCCAAGTGTAGTACAGGCTGCAGCCCTTACCCTTGGATGAGGATCCTGAAGAAAAAGCAAAACGGAGTTAACTGTTTCATCTAGAATTGATTCCATTTGCTGATGGCATCCTTCTCCAATGGCAGATAAGGCCATTAATCCAGCATGTCGGTATTTCCAGTCAGGGCTCTGAAGCATCTGCATGATATGCTCTTTGGTCATTGGTAAAACAACTTTTCCACCAAGCCCACAAGCCAGTCTGTCTAGTGCACTCTCGGCAGCAACTGCATTGCTGTCAAAATCATCTTCTTCCATTTCATCAGCATTTACCCAGTCCTCATCATCTTGTAGATCAACCATCATTGCTAATATATGAGGAACTGCCTGTGCAATAATATTTGTATGTTTTTTCAACATTGGAGTTGCAGTTTCAGACAAGGTCACTATTACTTCAAGAGCCAACTGTCGTTGCAGATTACTAAGCCTAGAGTCTCCACATAACTTTAGACTCAACTGCAGAGTATCTTCTAAATAAGGACCCAAGTACTTAGGTACAGTATCTGCAATCTCAACAAGGGATTCTAGCACTGAATCATCATCCTGGTAGCATGAGTCATTCACAGCCTGTAAGATTCCAGGAAGCAAGTCTGCAAAGTCTTTGAAAAGACCAATATTATTCTCATTAGCAAGTACAAATGCAGCTGCAGCTCTAGCAGATAAAGTCCTGATTGCTGGATGTTCTTGATCTTGAATACATTGGTCCAACAACCGTTTGATGATATCCAAATCGTGCCGCTCTCGGTTCCCAAAAATCCCAGGAAAGTGCCAGAAAACATGAAGTGCAACTTCCCATAGAACCACATTTTTAGAGTAGATTGAATCAATAAGAAACTTCAGACCTTCTGGCCAGTGGTTAGTGCCATCCTCATCTATCAAATTCCTGGCCAGCACCGCAAAAATATCACAAAGTTTTTTCCTCATGCTAGCATGTGTTTCTAACTTAACGGCCAGTATCAGTTCAATCTTGACATCCTTCTGAACATCAGAAGGCAGATTTGGATAGACCTCCTCAAACCCAGAGGACAAAAGCCGTCGTAGCAGTGCGGCAGCCATTTGTCTCACCTCATAACCTGCTCTTCTATTTCTGACGGCATCTAAGAGGAATGTAGTCTTACACAGACCTGGGATATTTTCATAGATTTCCTCTGCTTGTCTCCGCACCATACAGCTTGGATTGATCAGGTTCTTCAGAAGCTGGTAAAACTCTTGCTTTTCCGACACAGTCGCCGGCACCCCTGCAGACGCGGCCGCCGCCATCGCGTTCTGTCAAAGCTGCCGCGACAGAGAGGGAGGGAGTGAGTCTGCGGCTCGAAGCAGTGACGTAAGCAAGGCGCCGGCGGGGATGGGCGGGGGTGCTGCTCCCTCTGCTGCCTGTGTGCTCTTGTGCTCCTGAAGCGGGGAGTGGGTTTTGGAGAGAGGTGGGAGCTGGATGGAGGCCAGGAGCGTCCTCTATTTGTTTTCCAATCAAATGAAAAGGCACCTGCAGAAGGAAAAAAAAAAACCAGATTTGATTGTATTAGAATAAGATAATGAGTGCCTTCATTATGTCTACACTATATTGGTGTTATCATAATTGTAAAATAGTAAGTATATATTGAAAATGTGCTAAATGAGAAGGCGATCACAAAAGAGCACATATTGTATGATTACGTTATATATGAAAGTTGCCAAATAGGTGAATCCATACAAACAGAAATTAGTGGTTGCCAGAGGATGGCGGGTAGGGAGAACGGAGAATGACTACTATCAGATAGAGGATTTCCTTCTTAGTGATGAAAATGTTCTAAAATTGATTGTAGTCATGGTTATGTTGCCGCCCAACCAGGTTCACTGCCTGCTGACCAAGAGGAAGCCAATACACTGAGAGAGCAGGTGTTACAGCAGGGAATGGGTTTAATCCTGCAGCTTGCTAAGCCAGGACACTGGAGGAATTCCTCAAATCCTCCTTCCTGAGAATTTGGGAGACAAGGTTTTTAAAGACAGTTTGGCGGGCAAAGGATTAATTAGGCAATCGGGGCAAAATCTTGTGTTGAATTTGTTACTGGGTTGGGGTTATAGTTCCAGTTGAGTCAGTTTCTTGGCATGGGCTGCTGGTCTGGGTGGGTCATAGATTCCACTGGCACTCCAGACCTGGAAGACATCTATCTCAGAAACTACCTTTAGGTTTTGAAAAGGTGATGTTATCTATGAAAAAAACTAAGAATTTTTATGACCACCAGCTATGTGACTCCAGAGTAGAAATTACAGAGAAGCAAACAGGGGGACAGTGGCTGATTACTGTAATTATTTTTAGCTAGGCTTGTGCCCCTGAAAAGTTGTAGGCCCTTACCACAGTTCTTGCCTTGCACCCCTTATTAACTCATAAAGGGCAGTTTCGGTTGCATAATTCTGTGATTGTACTAAAAACCATTGAGCTGTACGATGTAAGTTAGTGAATCTGATGGTATACAAATAATGCCACGATAAACTGTTTACAAAATAATAAGTAAAATAAAAGAATAAAAACAATGATCACCATCCCACTACCACATCTAATGAAGAACAGTGGTGCTCAAACTCTGGTGTGTATCAGAATCGCAGAGCCTGTGGATTACAATAAAGAATAGGAAAGACTACTGGGTAAAGTACGGTGAAAAGTAACCTGGACTAATAATCAGAAGACTTGAATTCTAGTCTTATCTCTAAATTAATTTTGTCTCCTAGGTCAAGTCACTAAAGATTTTCCTTGCATTTTACCTAAACTGTAATATGAAGTGGTTTCAGTTATTAGAATCTTAACTACTCTTTAGTAGGAAGCTGACGAGTTTATTCTGAAAAGCAAATGTCCCTAAGGCTAAATATTGTTTCTTTAAATCAGGCAGGTGTGTCAATCAAAAACAATTATCATTTCTTTTACAATGATTAGGTTTTACTTCTGTATTAGCACTTTGCCACACTCTCATTTTGACCCTTATACAGCTTTGTGAAGTTGGTAGGATAGGTATAATACTAATTTTAGATGGGTAAAGGAAACTCAGGGGAAAGAGTTGCCTAAGATGATACACCTGAGTCTCAATTCCACCTCTTCTGAAAGTGACACTGATGCTCTTTTCACCATATTACTTCTCCATAGCTACTCTTGGTTTGGCAACATAATCAGAGGCCTTCACTTACTGCAGTCTGACTAAGACTTTTCCAAACAAGCTTAATTTTAACTTTCTGAAATGCTGCTGCATATTAAACAAATAGAAAATCACAGCTTTAACATTAACCAGTTGATAGACAAAGTAATATGAATCCCTATTCTCTAAACAGCATTTCTTATTCTGTGGACTGAAAAACCAACTCCATCAGAATCACTTGGGATACTTATTCTAAACTATAGATGTTAGGGCCCAAGCTCCAAAGTGCTGAACCAGAATTTCCGGTGGCTGCAACCCAAGAATGTACAATTTTAACAAGCACATTGGGTTTTTATATAAATACCAAAATTTGAGAACCACTTATGAGATCATTTCTGGTTCTGATTCCAAGACCTTGACTACAGTTCTGTAGTCACTAATTTCTTACTGTCCCTTTAAGAATTCTCACTGCAAGCAGGCGCACTTCCTGAAGCTAAAGGTCAGAATAAAGGAGGGCCTCAGAGCCGCGCAGGCGCAGTTGTGCGCTGTTGCGCCAAGAGGTCCTTGTAGACTTATACTCCGTCGCTCCTGGCCGCTCTGTGCGGGACCCTGGACCTAGCCGAATAATACATATTTCCGGAAAACCGGCAGGCGCAAGCCGAGCGGTTGGCCGTAACAGCCTGGCTTAAACGGGAGTACCTGCTTCAGTACGACGACACCAGCCGCCGAGGGTTCATCGAAGATCCTCCCTTGATTTGTTGGACCTATGCAAGATCAGCAAACGTCTACCCAATTTCAGACCCACTCCCAAGACCTCACTCTTAGGAGCTCTATGTGGAATTGGGCCCCTCTTTTTCTGGTATTATGTTTCAAAACTGGCAGGGGTAGGAAAGGAAAACTTATTCAGGAACGAAAATTGAATGGAACATTTAACATTTCATATTAAGTCTGGCAATGATGACTGTATGTATTCCTAAATAAATCTTCTATTAATCATTAAAAAAAATTCTCATTGCAGGGCCTTTGCATTTGCTGTTTCAGGAAATGTTAAGAAGCATGTGTAAGAAAAAGGTTTCTCTCCCCTCAGAGTAGATTAATAGTTAAAAAAAAAAAGAGAGAGAAAGTGGTTTCTCTTAGCATTATACCATTAGCATATTGAAGAATTATTAAAAACTACAAGGAAGTATCACCACAGACCCATCACAATGTTTTAAATTTGAAAGTCTGACAATGCCAAGGGTTGCTAAGGATGTGGAACAATCGGGAACTTGGTTATATTTTTGTTGGGAGTATAGGTAAATTGGTACAACCGCTTTGAAAAAAATGTTTGAAAAATGCTAGGTTAAGATTATGCAATTGTTCATTTATTCTTTCAGCAAACATTCATTGAGAGTGTACTCAAAGTGCTGGGGGTAAAGATTAAATACATGAGGGTGCTCATGAGAGGTAGTATTAATATCATAGTATTATTAGTAGTAATAATTCTCACATAGTGTGGTGATCGCTGTGGTAATGGTAAATCTGCCACAGAACCACATGGGATTGTGAAGGCAACTAATCTACTCTGGGTGTGGAGGAGATCAGGTAAAACTTCCCAGAGGAGGTGATATCAGAGCTGACTTTTGAAGTCATTAACCTTTTGAAGAAAAAGAAGAAGGTTGTTCTAAGTAGAAGTAACAGCTTATTCAAATACAGAGAGGCCTTTGAGCACTCTGTGGTGAGAGTTGTGCTAGTGTTTCAGTATTGCTGGAGCATTGGGTATGGGGCTTGGGAGGGCCTGTGGATGACACAGGAGGCAGGAAGGAGAAGAACAGAAAGTTAAATAGACTAGATCATGAAGTGTATCACATTCCATATTAAGAAATTTGAATTTTTTTCTAAGGGTAACAAGGAGCTGTTTAAGGATTTTAATCAAGGGCTGTGAAATGATCTATTTTTAGAAAGGTTATTTTGATAGGAGTATAAAAACTGAAGTGTGAAGACTGGAGGCATTTAGGAAGCTGATAACCTAGTCCACTTTAGCTGAAAGTCTAAACCATAGCAATGGTAAAAGGAAAGAAAAGAGGGCATGGGTTGGAGAGGTTTTAAGAAGTAGTATTAGTAGCACTCAGGGCAAAGAGAAGCCTAGAAAACATCCTCAAGTTCTGGCCAGGGTATCTGATTGGAGGTGCTGCTATTTACCTATTTTATACCTTTATATAAATATAGAACAATGTTAATGCAGATCAAAAGACTGCTAACTCTTCTGGAGGGAAAGGAGGCTTCCCCAGAAAGGTGGGAGCCAGGATCCATATTTTCTTCTCTAGTTGCTCCCACATGCTATAATGATAGTCATCATCTCAATAGTGGGAGCTAAACTGAATACATTTTAGGAAATTATTTATGTTCTTTTACTTTAGAAAAACACAAACTGAATTAAAGTCTCAAGATACTTCATTTTTAGATTGCATAGTTCTTTCCTGTTAATATTTATGTTTGCATTATTATTTCCTTTTTTCCCCCTCTAAGGAGCATGCATAATACCCAAGATTCAAGACTGGACTTGCAGATTTGGTTAGAGTTGAACAAGTTTATTAAATTTTGTAATTAAAATTGGCTTTGTTTGCACTGGTGAGAGACCATCTCAAGAATGTTTCCACAAGGTGGCTCAATACCAGACAATCGAGGTGTTTATTAGCAGTTTACCAAGTGGGGAAAGTTCAAGATAATTTGCAAATTTCTTCCAAGATCTGGGAGATTTAGAGTCAAATGAGAGGGATAGAATTAAATTGGACATACCTGACATTTTAAAAAGAATAATCTGGAACAAAAAAAAAATACAGAAAACAAAATACCGTGAAGGCTCCCATTGGCCTAAGATGGGGCAATCTTAGTATCAAAAAGAATAACGCTTGCAATGGACTAAAAAACATCAAATATGTAAAACAAAAAGTGATACATTTATAATATCAAAAAAGTCATTAACTGATTGATCATCTTTGGAGATTGCTACATCACCAACTCTGAAAATTGATAAAGAGAAATACTGAAGACTTTTCCTGCCTTTCTTGTACAAAATGTATTTGGGCATAGCCCAATATTTGACAAGAGAATGTTCTTCTTTATAGAATTCCAGCTAATAAATTCATAAAGAATGCTAAAATCAGAAAATTGCTGTGTTGTAATGAAATAATATGCATAGATAACATTCACCAATGGATGTTAAGCTATTATTAATAGATGGAACATTGAGAATTTAAGGGTGGTAGGGGGGAACCTGCAGCCTTAAAGTGAAATGTGGCCTTCTACATCCTTAAGTGCAGCCTTTTGACTGAAGCCAAATTTTGCAGAACAAATCCTTTCATTAAAAGTGTTGAAGCAAAGAAAGATGAAGCTTTTCTTGCCCCCTTTGGTACTTAGAAAAGAAGAACCTTGAAATCAGAAGGCCACAGGCAATGGCCCTTTCTCCTGGGGGCAGCAGTTTCCTGACTCTTGCAGGACTCCAAAAAAACCAACCACATCCCATGTCTGCAGAGGTACCAGCAGTAACCTGAGGGCACCCTTTCCTCAGAAGTTTCACTCATAGTTCTCGGAAGCCCTTCCACTGAGCTCAGAAGCACCAGTTCCATCTTGTTTCCTCAGCTTTAGGGGTGGTAACAGTCCTGCAGTTATCATCTTAATTTAATTATATTTTACATCAGTGCTATTTATTCCTTTAGCTCTCTCACACCTGTGTAACCAATTCACTAAATTAAATCTCCTCTTGGAGTATATAGTGTGGTTTCTGTTTTCCTGACTGGACCTTGACTTATATACTAGTAAGTGATGCAATAGGAAGTACACAGTACCACCTATGAAATATTTTTATTTTAATCAGATCTATTGAGGTATAATTTATATGCAATACAATTCACTGATTTCAAGTGAATAATTATCTAGATGAATTTTAATAGTCAAGTAATCATATAGATTTTTTGAGGGGGGGTGGGGAGACAGGGTCTTTCTTTGTTGCCCAGACATGAGGGCAGTGGCAGCATCATAGCTCGCTGCAACCTCAAACTCCTGGGCTTAAATGATCTTTCTGCCTGTCTGAGTAGCTGAGACTACAAGTATGTACCACCCAGTTAATTTTTCTATTTTTTGTAGGGACAGGGTTCTTGCTATGTTGCTCAGACTGGTCTTGAACTCCTGGCCTCCGGTGATCCTCCTATCTCGGCCTCGCAAAGTGCTAGGATTATAGGCATAAGCCACCATGCCTGGCCTAGACCATTTTTATTACCTCAAAAAGTTCCCTTGGTTCTCAATCTCCTTTCCCACCATGGTTTGTAGGCAACTACTGATCTGGTTTCTATTGCTATAGCCTTGTCTTTTCTAGAATTCCATATAAATAGAATCATTCAGCATGTGGCTTTTTGTATCTGGCTTCCTTCACTCAGCACAATGCTCTGACATTTATCCACATTAGTGTATATTTGTTCCTTTATATTCATATGCTATGAATATAGTGGTATTCATCATATAAACATATTAAAATTTGTTTATATATTCATCAATTGATAGACATTTGGGTTGTTTCCAGTTTTAGGCTATTATGAATAAAGCTCCTATGAATATGTGAATATAAGTTTTTGTGTGAAAATATGTTTTCATTTCTCTTGATAAATACCCATGAGTAGAATGGCTTGGTCATATGTTAAGTGTAGATTTATAAGAAACTGCCAAATGCTTCTCAGATTGGTTGTACCATTTTTCATTTCTAACAGCAATTTATAGGAGTGCCAGTTGCTCCACATCCTTGATAACACTTAATATTGTCAGTATTTTAGATTTTAGTAATTCTAGTGATTATGTTGTGATATCTGATTATGGTTTTGGTTTGCATTTCTCAAAGGACTAATGGTGTTGAGCACCTTTTCAAGTGCTTATTTGCTATTTGTATATCTTTGGTGAAGTGTTCATTAAAATATTTTGCCCATTTTAAAAAACCTAGTTTTTTGTCCTCTTAGTATTACATTTTAAGAGTTCTTTACATATACTGGATATAAGTTCTTTTTCATATATGTTTTCAAATATTTTTCTCCTTTTTATCTTAACTATGTCTTTTGAAGATGAAACATTTTAATTTTGCAGAAGTTCAAGTTATTTTTTTTTAATTTTAAGTTTTGTGCTTTTTATGGCCTATTTACAAAATCTTTACCCAACTCAAAGCCACAAAGATTTTTTTCAATCTTTTTCTATATGTTTTATAGTTTTACATTTTACATTTAGAGCCATGATCTATTGCAAGTTGCTTTTTGTATAGGTATGAGGTATGAATTAAAATTTTTTCTTTTTACATATGCATTTATGGTTATTCCACTTTTCCCTTACTGAATTACTTTGATACCTTTGTTGACTATCAATTGACCATACGTGTGTGTGTATAGAGTCCTATTTATGAAACTTCTGCTCCATTAATCTATATGTCTATTCTTACTTCATTACTGCATTGTCTTGATTTCTCTAGCTTTACAGTAAATCTTGATTCTAAGTAATTATAGTTTCCATCATTTCCATTCTTCTTTTTGGAAATAACCTAGTTTCTCATACAAAAAGGGAAGGAGGATTATTATGGAATAAAAGAGACATAAGAGATGTAAAATCTGCACCCTCCAACCCCACTTTGGAAAATGTGACTTTGGAAAAATGTCTACTAAAAAGATCCATTGCTTACTCATTCATTTATTCTAATAATGTCTTTTTTTGTTATGATCACATTTACTGTAAGGGTTCTAATTTTGGCTTTAAAATAAATGTAATATAGATGTTCCAATTGCTAATATTTTCAATTTTTTTATATGAAATTTTTTTCTCTCTACACCTCCCACTTCATTCATTTATTCAGCCAGTATTCATTACATACCTATTATGTGCCAGGTACTGTGTTGGGGCATGGGGGATACAATGCTGAATTAGACAGACAGAATCCCTACCTTCAGTTTTCTGGAACTCCTCAGATCAAGCCAGGAAGATCAGCCATGTTGAACCTGTGGTTTTGTGTATTTCCGAGCATATTACCTCTTACCTGTAGATGTATAAGAAGCACAGTAAAACACGGTCATCCTCTTTAAGGGTTGCATGGCAGTAATTCAGAATACCCAAAGTTGAATATAAATATAATAAATCGGAGAGAACAGAAAACTCACTACCAGAATACTCAACTGGATTCTTCTCCAGCTGGTTGGGAATATTTATATAGTACTTTCAGATATTAATTGATTTAATTCTCATAACAAAGGAGGGTAGGGAAAGATTTTTAGAAATTTTTTTAAATATACATTAAATAACTGACTTGGAGAAAAATTATAATAGTGATAGAGGATATTAACCATCCAGACATTTGATGTTCATTTTGTTCTCCTAAAATGAGAATGTTTGGCTCCTACTCCCAGGGCTGAGAGAGCCCAGTAGAAGCAATGTCCAGGGAGAGGGATGGTAGAGAATAAGGTTGGATTGGGCTCCGCTCCAAATAATCAATTATAAATTATATTAGCTATAAATTTAATAAAAAAAGACACAGAAAAAATTCTCACAAAGCAGACATTAAACTGTATTCTAAAGATAAAACACTCAGAAAAGTATCTTCTTTATAATAATAATATTAGGGTTGCAAAAGTGAAAATATATTTGATTGATTAGAACTAAGGTTTTGGACATTTTCTTGTGTAATAGACAAAATAAAACATTATAAAAAGGCCATGTCCAATTGGGTAATACACTGGGAGGAGCTTCTCGGAAGATGCTGAAACATTTTTATCTGCATCTTCAGCAAGTGTAAGAAATAACCCTTACTTTCTAGGTAAGGTGAGAAAATTACAGGAAGAAGTACAGGAAGTAGTACTAAAAATGGGATAATAAAAAATAAATTATTTAGCCACTGAATTAGAACTCTTGTGAGTACAAAACTGCCATTAGTTACTGATCTGTTTTGCAGTCATTGTATCATTGTATGTTTGATTTATTATTGTGTGTATACTTTTAAAAGATTTATGAAGATCTTATACATTAGAATTGTAATGAGTGTAACAAGTTAAATTTACAGTAGAGTGACCACCCATCCTGATTTCCCTAGGACCAGGGTTTCTTGAAATGGAGGACTTTTAGCCCTGGGACATTCCTGGGCAAAGGGAGACAGTTGATGATTCTAAATTTCAATCAATTTTTAAGTGTTGGAAAAAACATAGCTTCTAAAAAGATATTAACAATAATGGTTAAATTAGATTCAAGTTAAACATTTTTGACAAGAATCCTTTATAAGTGAGCCTGTGTATTTTATATGCATTATATCAACATGTACATAATGTTTGGTTGTCCTACGATTACTGTTGCTAAGCTTTAAGTCATGACTGCCTGGTCTGCTCCATTTTTTTTTCTCCTTGAGACCAGTAATTTATCTTTGGGGTGGTACTTTGACAAACTGCAGATTGTCCTTGCCTAAATAAGTTATTTCATTAGGATTTGGGAGAAAGGTGATTATTTTTCTAATTCCATAATTTTTCCTCTATTTATAAACTTGCATTCTTCTGTAAAGAGGAACTCTATCTCTCTCATTATCTAAGGCTACTTGGCCACAGTGAAGGGTTGCTAAATTCTTTCTCTTTAATTACCAATTTTCAGAGTAAGGAGTTGGTGTCATAGCCACCTCCAATGCTGAAAATATGGTTTTGTTAAATTTTGTTTGGCTTTCTCTTTTTTGTGTTGTCAAGAGCTGTGAAGGATCTGAGATTTTACCCTACTTCAATGTGAACAAATTAGCCTTCCATAGTTTCATGGATGGTGGTAAAAGATGAGATTCCTGTGACAGAGATTTAAAAATTTAGTTTATTATAGCAATAACAGTAGTCAGAGAATCAGCATTTTATTTTCACCAGTTCCCAACCTGCTGTTCTCACAGGATGATGCAAAGAGAATGACAGCTGCATGCACTGTAGATTGTGTTGCAGGAGAGAAATGCTGAACTTAGAGTACAGGAATCTTAGGGCAGTAAGCCTGACTGCTTTTGCTCCAAAGGGAGACATTATCATTTTATTCTGGTTGCTAACCATGCCTGCCCTTTGCTCCAGAGGGAGGTATTATCTCTTTCTGCCAAGGTCGTTCACTACTCAAACATCCTCAAAAGGGTAGTCCAGAATGTCTTTGCTCAGAAGACGTGCACAAATGTGAGAGATCACGAATATCATTATGTGCTCCTTGTTCTCCATTGCTCCTGTACCTCTTGACATATACAGATGGCATCATTCAGTCTCCCTTTCTGTCAGGCTTCTGGTTGGATTGGTGAAAGAGAAGCATCAGCAAAAAGAGACTGGGAAGAGGGGCTAGGGTATTTATTTCCTATCTCTCCACTCTGTTCTCTCCTGCCTTGCTGCAGTTTTGGTACTGGCAGCATCCTATAGTTACATTTCTTATAAGGCGGCCCCTCTTTCATGCTACAAACTCTGTCTAGGCTCATTCTCTCTCATATTCCCCTTAGGCCTAAAAGTAATAAAAGTGCATAATTGTTGCTTGATCTCGTGCCTTATTATGTCCTCTTAAGCTTTTTCGCATCTCTGTAAATAATCCATTCAGAATACTCTCTTCAGTAACACTTTCTAAATATGCTTTCTGATTCCTGCCAGGTTCCTGACAAGAACTGATAGAGTTGATAATTTTCAAAAGAGAAAAAACAGAAATTTATAAAGCCAGAGGTTAGAAAGGTAGTTTAACAACAACAACAAAAAAAAGATTTTAGAATACAGAAATATTACCACAGTATGGTAATTTATGTTAATATGTTTGCTAATCAGGTTTGTTATCTATAATCTACGGTTCCTATTATACAACGGTAATAATGTAATTTATTACATTATCAGGAAAACTAGTAAGAATCATACGAGTATTGCAATAGATGCCAAAAAGCATTTAATAAAATTTAAAATATAAAGTCAATGAAAATTAAGTCTAAAGGGTGTTTTTATAAATGAAAAATCTTAGAATGAATTTCAAAATTTATTTTAAAGGGTTTCTTTAAAACTGAGTTTTTGAGAAGCTTGTATTGAAAAAGCAAACCATTGTAGGTAATAGAAAAACTTTAGAACATTACAGTTCAAAGGGTGGTCCCCTGGCCACCTGAAACAGGATCACCTAGAACATTTGTTAAAATGCAAATTCCTGTCTTCCACCCTGAGCTACTGAACAAATTTTGTGAATCTAAATTTTCAACAAGCACCCTAGGTGAGTCTTAGAACCCCTGCAATATAGCCATTCTTTTATAATACTTTCAAGTTTTTAAAATTAAAGTAATACTGAACATGTTAAAACTCATATAGTACAGCAGGGAGTGTAATGAAAAGCAAAGGTTCCTGATTCAGTATCTTCCCCACCTTGACTCCTGCTCCTCAGAGATTTTGCTGATGCAAGATACTATGAAAAGAAATGAGACCATCTGGATCTGTTAGCACTTTTTTTAATCTGTACAATAAACCCTTCACATTTTCTTGTAATGGAAGGTGCACCATCTGGACATACACTCACTAAATTTGCCAAATTCAGTCCAACTTCACAACATTTATCTTGAAAGTTGTTGAAGATATCTATTCCCCATGTTCTGTTAAGAGTGCCCAAAGTGAGTAACTCTTTGTAACAAAGAAAATCTTCTGTTATGACCTGAATGAAGTATAAAACCTGTGCTGAGTCAGTAGTATCAGTTGATACATCCAAAGTTATTGAATAATATATATTTTCCTTTTGAAGTACTGCATGAAGTTGCTCTGTTAAGTTGAAGGATAACTCATGTTGCTGATCAGTTATGGTTATACTTGAAAGAGGCAGTTGTTTGTACTTTGAAATGTTATAGGGGTCTAAGCATCCCTACAACTTCAACAATGCATTCTTTCACAATTTCTACATCACTGAATGGCTTCCCCTTTTTCCTGAGCATATAAACTACTTTTCAAGTTGTTTCAGTGGCATTATTTCCAGGTCTTATTGCTGCTTGAAAGAATTGTCTTTGCTTTTGCTTTCACTCTTTTAATTCCTGCTTTCACTCTTTTAATACCTTTTGTGCCTGTCCCTCTAATTTAAAATATTTGTGGTTCTTATGAGTGTTTTAATGCTGATGATCATTGAATTTCTTTAATGTTGATATTGCAGTATCACAAAGCAAGCAAGTCATCTTATCTTTAGCAGTAACAAGATAATATTACAATTCCCAATCCTCATTAAAACATCTTCCTTAAGATGTTTCAAGTTTTCCTCCTTAAGCATTCTCTTGGTCTTCTTTGACATCATGGGCTGTTAAGCAGACAGAATTAAAAAATACTGTCGAGCTGTGCAACTATCCACAAATTCCACTTCAAACAGAAACACAGCACACCATTGTCAAAAGCTGGTAACAGACTGGCATACTCCGCCCCCATAAACTCTTGCCAACCAGTCTAGTGCAGTTGTGGTGCCAGTCAGGTGGGGAAGTTAGAACTAAATCATGAGCATAGTAGCCATCAATTTAGCCCTTAAGGCTTACTAATATAATTATGCTGGTCAATCTGGGAGGATTATTTCATTGAAACTCATTTTATTCCTTGGTATTTTAGATATGTTCATTTTTAAAATAAAATAAAAATATAAAAGACAAACAAAAATACATTAATAAAAATAAAAGGGTTTGTTCTGTAAAATTTGGATTCAGTCACAAAGCCACGCTTAAGGACATAAAAGGCCACATGTGGCCTTACGGCTGCAGGTTCCCCAACCCTGGACTAAGCAATATGGGGCACAGAGACTTTTAAAAATTTATTTTTCTCCTGATTAAAAATTAATACATGTATTTTTGGAGTAGAAACTAATTTAATTTGATTAAATGCAAATGTCATCTTTCTGATATGTCCTTATTTGTGGTCTAAGGTTTATTCCTGTATAGTGGCACAATGCTTAACAGAAGTTCATTTTCCATTGCTGTATCAGAATACCTGAGACTGGGTAATTTACAAAGAAAAGAGGTTTATTTTGGCTCATGGTTCAGGAGGCTGGGAAGTCCAAGATCAGGTGGCCACATCTGGCAAGGGCCTTGTGCTTCTTAATAACATGGCCACAAAACAAGGGATCACATGGCGAGAAAGGAAGCAAGCGAGAGTTGAGGAAGCCAAACTTGTTTTCACAGTAACCTACTCTTGTGATAACTAATCCTCTCCTACAAGAACTAACTCACTCCTGAGAAAATAGCATTAATCTCTTCATGAGGGTGAAGCCTCCTTGACTCTGACATCTCATAAGGGTCCTACCACCTCCTAACACCATTATACTAGGAACCAAATTTCAACATGAGTTTTGGATGGGACAAACTACATCCAAACCACAGCAAGGTGCTAAAAAAAACCCCAAAGTTAGTTTCCTTCCTCTAATCACACATAAATACATATAAGCACAGACACACACATATATATACATACACTTGTCTAAACAATATGAGGAAAAATTCTTAGGAAGTACAATGATTACTTTGTGAGTTTGTACCTGTGTATTGTAAGCATTTGGCTCTGAATCTCCAAGAAACTGACCAGGGCTCTCTCTGCTTCCCAAAAGAGCTGGTTTGGGGTCTGACATATGCCTCCATTCATTATTCTGTAAAGAATTCCTGTAAGGAATGTTGCTCCAGTTAGAGCACAGCTTCTCAAACTTTAATGTGCATTACAAATCACTTCAATTGATACTCATCTACCATCTCTGCTTTCTGTTTCTCTTTAGCACTTCTAACATACTACATATATAACTTATTCATCCTGTTTCTTGTTTGTCACCCCACTAGAATGTAGGCTTCATGAAGGTAGAGATTTTTGTCTGTTTGTATCTCTGGTGTCTGGGTCATTGTAAGTAGTCAATATATTTGTGGAATGAGTAAATAAATATTTAATTCATCAAATTAAATTATATTTTAAAGTATATTGACCACTTGCTAGATAGCAAGCATTTTGAGAGGTGCTTTGTGGAATCACAAGATAAAATAACAGGGGCATTTCTGAAGTCTGCAAACATGCTCAGACTAGATGCCCCAGCTATGTGACCTCTCCTGGCTCTCAAGGAATTTAAACTGGTTTATTGATATTGGTCTTGCTTTTACATCATGAAAGCAGCTTACCTGGAATCTTTGTACTCTTATACCTGAAATAAGGCCAGCTGAGGAGTGTAGGGAAAAATGCAAATGCAAGCTTCCAATTCAGCCTTTCTTACTAAAAATAAATTCAATCCTCCTTTCAAAAGAAAAAAAATAAATAACACTGGGCAAAAATTACAAAAAAAACCCACTGGACCCCTCCTTTTAGGAGTTGACAGGTTTGTGGGGGAGACAGACACGTAAAAATAAATGTATTAATAATAAGGATAGAATGATCACAAACAAGTATGATAGAAAAGCCAGGTGTGGGGGTACGTGCCTGTTGTCCTAGCTACTTGGGAGGGTGAGGTGGGAAGATAGCATGTGCCCAGGAGTTCAAGGCCAGCTTGGGCAACATAGTGAGACCCTGTCTCTAAAAATTAAAACTAAAAAAAGTATGGTAGATATGCAAGCCAAATACTAGAAGAGTCCAAGGAATCAAGTCTTTATTCTGACTTGGGGGCAGCAACGGGAGAGTAAATGAAGGAGGTAGCAGTTGAAGCATGGTAGATTTTTACCCATGGGGAAGAGGAAGAAATTTTAGGTTTAAAGTAACAATTGGATCAGAGGCGTGGGGGCAGAAAACTGTTATTAATGTTTTATTCAAGGGATAATAATCTCTCTAGAGCAACTGACACGTGGGGGAGAGGTGTGTGAATGATAAATGAGAAAATGTTAGCAAGGGCCTCATAGTATACAAACATGAAAATCATAGTCTTCCATATTGTGGTCCTTAGTTGTAACCAAATATGAAAAAATGTGCTCGCTCAGTCCATGCATGAATTACGCATGCATGTTTGAAAACTCCGCAGGTGGTCCTGATGGGGAGCTAAGAACCATTGACTTAAAAGATGATCTGTAAGGCAGTGAGAGGGGTGAGATGGCTGGGACTGGAGACGAGGGACCCAGGCAGAAAACTTGAAAAACTAGGGGCGGTTTGTGAGAAAAGAAGAGAAATCCAGCTCAAAATAGGACAGATTAGCAGAGCTCTTACCTGCTAAGCGTTGAGGGTGACTCAGGATCCATAGGCTAGAGGCTGGCTTCAGCAGTCTTCCCTCTTGCCTTCCTGGTTCCATGCATTTCTCCTTCCTTTCTTGGGAACATGTAATACAGATTCTAACTGGTCTTGGTAGGTAGGGTAACATAGCAATTAAGGGGCATGATACAGAGTAAAAGGACTTACCCTGCTGCCTGACCTTGGCTAAGTCCTTAGACTCTCTAAGTCTCAAGCTCCTCATCTGGAAAAATGAAAAGAAGGCATAAATCTGTTGAGAGGGCTGAACATGCAAATACTCAAAGCACTTGTCTGAGTACCTGGCTGTGATAGTCAAGCTTAGTTAAACTATGCTACAGTAAGAAATAATCTCCACGCTGCTGTGGTTTAAGATGAGATGTACTTCTCAATCAGGCTACGCGTTCGCGGTGGGCCAGCAGCGGGGACTGCGCTCACTGTAGTTACTCAGGCACTCAGGCTGCCCTCTGGGATACTGCTGACCCCTATGTCAAAGAGACAGCGAAATCTGGAGAGTCTGGCACGGACCGCTACGTGCTTGGCGCAGAAGCAGTGCGGGTGGCTCCTGCTGACAGCTCACTAGCCAGGGCCAATATATGGCCCCACCCACCACGAGGGAGCCGGGAAATGTAATCCTACCGTGTGCTCAGTAGATGGGAGAGCCTGAAATATCTGGTAATCCTTTCGAATTGCTAGTTGGTTATACAGCCTAAGATCTGCAATGTTAATCGTCTTCCTTCCCGCATCCCCGCCTCTGCCTTGAGTCCTGATTCCAGGCGGGCTGCAGTTCAACTGCTCCGCTCACCCGGTGGCAACAGAGTCCTCGCAGTGCCCTCTAGTGGCGCCTAGAGCTACTTCATAGCCCTCAGAGGGAGCTCAATTCTGAGACTTTTGGAACCGAATTTACCCAGCAGGCCTGAATAAACACATTAATTGCCTCCCTGTGTAGGCCTAGTAAAAGCGTGCAGGGTGCCCTTATGCCCCAGGCTACACTTTCAGGCGTACACTGTGGAATCTATCCTTTCTTCTTGACAATAGTATCTAAATTTTAAATATTTAAAGGACCTAGAGAGATTAAAAAAAAAAAAAAAACCCTGCATTTTTGTTCACGGTGTAGACTGTTTTCATTGTATAAAAGTCCCCCTCTGTCTCCAATAACCTCTCCCTTCTTATAAAGCATATAGATATTCACAGGCATGAAGCCAAAACCATTGTGTAATTCCTGAAGGTTCATCAGCAAACTCAACTAGAATAACGACCCTAATTACAAGATAATGGAGAGGAGTCGCTTCTGTGATTTCCTGTTCCCAGTCTCATTGTGGCTTCCTAACTGGAGTTCGTGGACATCTGGCTACAACAATATTTCCACATAATTGGTATCCTTTGTAATTCCATTTTTTGTATATTGTATGTTTAAAAACATCAATCTGAGAAGTGGTCCAAAATTTCACCCGTTGGCTAGAGTTAGTGGGCCTGTTAATGCTGTAAAATGGAAACTGTATGCGGCAGTGTAAGGAAACATTTAAATCCTGCCACAGGGCGGCGCTATTGTTCTAGAAGTAAGGAAGAGTAAGGCCGGTCGGTTGAACAAGAATACAAGTTACTACAGAGAAGCTTGGGGAACAAAGGGGTGATGTGTCCACAGAAAGTTTACAATAGTCTTAAGTGACAGTTAGAAATGCCTAACTGATAAAATGCAAATCCATTAACTAAGATATCATGGTCTAGTATATGTAATGTGATTGGTAATGGTTTTACTCTTTAAGGTCGTATATAACACAAAAATGTAAAGTTTTGAGGACCCAAACAATTCCCTAAACATTTATTCAACATAAGATTGTGGATTTTCTTCAACACACAGGTGGCTCACTGTAGTGTCACTGCTCTTGCTCATGTTGTCCGAGTTTTATTTTTCCCATTAGCTCCATTCTGGTGTTTTGTATGTACACATCATACTTCAAATGCACCGAATTCCTGTCAGGTGCAATCGTGATGGGATGCTCACGGCACGTTCAAAAGTAGAAGACACAACTGTTGAATGGGAACTGATAATCAGATGGTGGAGATTGCACAAAGATCCCAAGGAAGGAACATAAAACAGAGCTGGTTATACTGGCAAAAGCAACGTACAGATGAAACAATTTACTTCAAAAGAATCTGAGGGAGAAGGTGGTAGTAGGGAAGTGCGTGGTGGTATAGATGAAATAAGATGCCTATGTGATAATTATTAAAGTGGGGTGATACATAAATAGGAATTCCTTTTACAATTTCTATATCTTTGTATACAACTGGAATTTTTCATTAAAAGAATTAACATATACATCAAATCACATAATGTCAAAGGGCTGAATTTCTGGTGATCAGAGTCAGGTCTGATAATATTTCCTATTGTCTTTGTAAGTTCTTATGGCTTTAAAAAAGAAGACTTAATTAGTTTATTAACTAATTAACTATGATCTACTTGAAGATATTTGTTTTGGGAAATCTATTTTATGTCCACTGACAAAAGAGAAACTTCCCAGGTTGTTATAAATGTATGTCTATGGGATTTAATGTTTTTGAAAAGGTTAAATAGAAATGCTTTTTTTTCCCATGAATGCCTCCATTTCTGTACTAAACACGAGAGAGTAATATCTTTAAATTCATCTTTCTTAGCATTCAGAAAACCTTCATTTTCTACTTTTTGCAGGATAACTAAGGAAGACATCCCTAATTTTAGTTTTACAAGCACAAATAGGAATTACAACTTACTCTCTGTCAATACAAGAGTAGTACTCTATCTTCTCAAATAAAATAAATAATTTAATGGCAATGCAATGCATTTTTATTTAAACCAAAAAATACCTATAACCCAATTAGTAATGCAGTCATTTAAGTCATCTCCTTGGTAAGCTGATTATTTTTTCTCTCACACCCTATCACTAAGGTTCAGCCATGAGGTTGGAGGCCAGAAGGAGAATATGACTTAGAGGAAGAGGAAACCCTGAACGTTTCCTCTCATGGCCCTGGGGAACTGTGGGGGAGAAGGGAGACAGACTGAGGAAAGAGAAGGGGTAAAGTTCAAGTGGTCTGGTCTCGCTGCTCTGAGCTTTGGCCACAATGGGAATATCTATGGTGGAGAGCTTTGCCTCATTCCACAAACCGGGTTTCAGAGGGAGCTTCTATACCAACCTGTGAGCAGTCACAGCAAAGATCTCCGTGGCACAGACTGATTGCACAGAGTATGGGTCTGAGTTAAGTTTTCATGACTTGCCCTAGGTTTCTAGATGACAAAGATGGAAAGTTCTTGCATGTCTCTGAAATAGCATGAGGAAGGTGGGCCTGCCATGGAGTCTGCTGTGGTAAAAATGGCACAGTTTAGGTGGGTATCACAGATCTGGGCTGGGTATGGGAAAGGCAGGCTCTTAGAGGAATCTTCAACATCAGTTGAACAAGCAGTGGTCCAGAAGCCATCACAATGATTTGAGGACTTTATCTCACCTCTGCTGTCACAGAACATCCAGCTATTGCCCTTATCATCCCTCTATGACCCCAGATGACAAAAAAAAAAAAAAAAAAAAAGAGAGAGAGGATTCAGAGCAAGGTGGGGAAAATTTGAGAGATTAAACTAATAAGAGATTTAGCATTTGCCTACAGGGGCTATTTAAATTATTCCAGTAGATTAGGTTTATTGGAATGGCCTAACATTTAGTGATTTTCCCCTTCCTGCTACCTGACAAGTGGGGGCATACAAAGGGAATGAGATTAATTATATCCCAAAAAAGAAATTATTGTTCACGTTCTCTACGCATCTGAGTATAATGTGAATACTTTTGAATCCATATTTATATAACTATAAATAAATACATTTTCTTTACAGAAGCTAAAGTTACCTTTAAAAAATCAGAACTGTGTGTAATGAAAAAAATTAATGAAAATCTCCTTTAGTGGTCTATTTGCAGTTTATGATTAATACTCCCTCTACTTCGCAAAAGAAATGGAGATAGTTAACAATGAAATAATAATAGCTAATATCTTTTCTGAATGATTCCTCTTTCTGCCTGGTACTGTTTTAAATGTTCTAAAGTATATCATTGAATCTACAAGGCAGGTGCTTTGGATTATATCCATTGGACATATGAGGGATATGAGCTTCAGAAGGATGGAGTAACTGGCCCATTTTCCTAGCTGGAACTAGAAGAGCTGGGCTACAACCCTACTTAGTCAGCCATCAGAGCCTGTGCTTTAAACCACTATACTATCAAAATAAAAACTTGCATTATTTTCATTATTTGGAGAAAAGCTCTATTTTAGAAAGGTTTTCTACTTCCCTGTAGTTAGCCAAAAGTCAAACTACTAGGCTTTTTACTGTACAGCAACTAGTCAGATTGCTGGGTGCTCCAAACTCACCTGCAGATTCCCTGCAAATTTCAAGAACCTCTAATCAATCCCCCACAGACTGGGGTTAGGATTAAAATAGTCCTCGGGCCTCTGTTCTGCCTACAATGTTCCTGAGAAGTGTTTTCTAAGTTCAATCACAGATCAAACATTCAAAATCTGAGGTAGCAAAGAAAAGGGAGGAAATTCATTCCAGAACAGATATTTTAACTGAAATTTGAATGAATGCCAGGAAACAGTATTGTAATTTGATACTACAGCCTTATTTGTTCTGAATTCCTAAAGCTTTGGAGGCTTGAAATGTATTATGAAAAATCTTTGTTTTCATAGATACTTAGACTGCCAACGTGCATACCTTCTGTGTTTAGTTTGAACTATGGACAGAGGAAATATTTTGTAGAATTCTGTAATTAAGACTGTCTCTCTGTATCTTCTCCATGGTACTCTGTAATCCTTGACCTTTTCACGGTGGACTAGCTATTCCTGCCAGTCTGCCTGTACATTCTTCTTCTCTCAACCAGAACTTATTTACTCCTAAATAGCTAACCCTTATCTTAATATTGTATCTCTAGTCTCCACTCACTCCACCCAGACCTTCTCCCCTTCCTCTTTTCCTAGACTGCATGGTTCATTATTTCTAGTAGATTTGCACTATTACCATGACTTCCTGTCCCCCTACAGTTTCCTCCTTGACAGTGTTAGCTTCCAGAAAACCTTACACTATAAGGCCATGTAATATTGCCACCTATCATATTACAACCAGAAAATAAATGGGGTTGGAAGTGAGATGGGGAGAAGAATTAGTAAATAAAAGTCAACATTGCTGCAATCCTACAGAAAATCTGACTAACCAGGACAACTTGGTTCCAGAAAGCATCGAATTTCAGAAGGCTCTTATATGAACAATAAGAACAAAGAAATGGCTTTAAAAATACAAGTCAGTAAAATAGGATATTATATAAAGGCAGGTCACATAGGGAAAAATTGTGAAAGACTTTACAATGTCTGAGTATTTTCAATGGAAAATTAAGTCTTGTTTAGCACATATTTTCTTGGTTATCTGATTCTCTGACATTTGTGCCTTTTCTTGTCTTTAAACTATTTTATAACTATAAATTTTGACATTGATAGCAATGCAAATGATTCTTGCTCATGATGTGCAAATGAATTGTTTACTGGAAGGACGATTGATTTCCCTATCCCCATCCTGTGTGGAACAAGCCTGTTACTCATATGTGCTTCATTTGTCAATTGGTTTCAGTATTCCTTATTGTCTATATATGTATGTTTCAATGGCTCTTTGAATTCTCCTTAAGACCAGTTGTAACAACTTACTATGGTTCCTTGGATAAGAGTTAAGTAAAATTTTTGACACACGTTCATTGTATATTTGTACGAGAGTCATGATTCTACCTTTAAAAAATATTCTTTGACAGTCACTTAAAGACAAGAGTGGAAAAATAAATGCAGGAATATTTGAATTTTCCTAATACTGTGGTCTTTCTTCTCAAATGGACCTAGCCAAAATGACAGCAAAATTCAGGTCTCAGTTTGAATCTGGGAACTTCATTCCCACTTGAATTGGTGGCCAGAACCCTGGGGTTAATGGAGAAATACCAAGTCTTCAAGAACCTAGACTCTGGGGAACCATGTGGGATAGCTGGCCTCCCCACAGAGGCATTCAGGAGGTCCACCACCTGGTGGTATGCCCCAAAACTTCTACCCTCATAGGAGGAGCAACCATAATAATTTCTAAACCCTGCCATTTTGCAGGTGCTATTATGCCTCTTGGGTTTGGCTAGCTGCTGCTTGTTCCAGTACACAGTGGTGCAGCCTCCAGAGAACTGGAAGAAAACTTGGGACGGAGCTGAGTCAGTGTAGGAATTCACTCACCTTTCTGAGGTCTAACCCTGGATAATAGCACTATTCTCTTCCTTTGTTCATGGTCTTATATTTCAGAGTTCAGAACGTTCCTAAAAGAAATTTCAGAATGAGGCAGACTGAAATAAGGAAGTCTACTCATTCAGCCTACCATGATGGTCTCATCTAACTGACTCCTTAGTCAATTTTCATTTCTCTCTACTCCCATACCCCATGTTCTCCTCACTTCCTTTCAGCTGACAGACTCATCAGGCACAAGCCCCTCACATATACTTTCCTACGTCCATTCTTTGACCTTTCTTCTCCTTACTCTTGGTCAGGCTGAACAATTCCATTAAGCCACCAAAAACCTCAACAATCACACTGGGAACTGCCTAAAAGGGAGACATTCAGCTCACTGAAATTCAAAGACTGAGACCCAAACTACTCTCTTCTATCCATTCTTCACTTCTATTGCTTTCTGCTTTCTGATTCTTCTGGCTAGTGACTTGACTGCCATGTTGACTTGCACTTTGGGCTGATGCTGGATATTATCTATTTCCAGTTTATTTAGTTTTTCTTCACAATTTATATTTCCTGACTTGCCTGTATTTCCTTCAAACTGACTTAAATAAACATCCTCCCGATTTATCTTAGTCCTACAATCCCTCCCCTTTATAGTCCTGCATCTAATAGTAAAGCTCCCTACCAGCTCACCCAGGGCTTCATCAGAAAGTGGTCATTTTTTTCCACCTCAGAAGAGCCATCTAATCCAGTGTGCTTTGTATAGTAGGTACCTCATAATGTAAATGACAATGATGTTGATACCTCTGTAGGACAAAATATGGCTGCTAGGAGTTTCCAAATAAAAGGGTAGTAGTTCAGATTTTCTGTTATTTGCCTTACTTTTCCACAGACACATTCTTTTTCTTTCTTTCTTTCTTTCTTTTTTTTAAGACAGAGCCTCACTCTGTCACCTGAGCTAGAGTGCTGTGGCGTCAGCCTAGCTCACAGCAACCTCAAACTCCTGGGCTCCAGTGATCCTCCTGCCTCAGCCTCCTGAGTAGCTGGGACTACAGGCATGCACCACCATGCCCGGCTAATTTTTTGTTTCTATTTTTAGTTGCCTAGCTAATTTTTTTCTATTTTTAGTAGAGACAGGTCTCACTCTTGCTCAGGCTGGTCTTGAACTCCCGACCTCAAGCAATCCTCCCACCTCGACCTCCCAGAGTGCTAGGATTAATAGGCATGAGCCATCACACCCAGACCATAACTTTCCTTCTGCCATATACACTCACCAATCAGGACAATGGTTTCCCAGCAGTCCTGGTTATGATAAAATTCATTGTCAATCTACCCTTTTCCCATAAATGCTGCATTTCCTCTCAATTTCACCCATACCACATGACTTCTCAACTTACAACACTGAGCCATGTATTATTTCTTGGTTTTTTTTTTTCTTCTCAGAAATATTAATCATCTTTAAGACTCTCCCTTCCAGGCTCTCCGTCATACACATAGTTGCCCAGACCTAAAACCTTTGTTGTCATCTTCAAATCTTCCTTCTCTGCCACTTCCACTTCTCCCTTTGTCCCTCAACCTAATCAGTCCCAATTCACCCACTCCTTTCTGCTAAGACTAACACCATTTGAGTTCAGATACTCATTACTGCTTCCTGGTGTTTTTTTTTTTTTTTTTTTTTTAGACATAGTCTCAAGGTTTTGCCCGGGCTGGAGTGCCATGGTGTCAGCCTAGCTCACAGCAACCTCACACTCCTGGGCTCAAGCGATCCTTCTGCCTCAGCCTCCCCAGTAGCTGGGACTACAGGCATGCACCACCATGCCCGGCTAATTTTTTTTTATACATTTTTTTTAATTGGCCGATTAATTTGTTTCTATTTTTAGTTGAGACGGGGTCTCGCTCTTGGTCAGGCTGGTTTC